>LBNU01012029.1:152385-193509 GCA_014162995.1 Artemisia annua
AACAACACATCCATTTGTCTTCCATAAACTTCAAAGTTGGACTATTAACCGACTTCACATGCAAGAAACTTAACCATTTGCTTACCTTTGCACGTATACCCCCTTGCGTTAATCTAGTCAATATTTCTACATGAACCATTGCACGTAACATTAATATGCATAGTACACTTTCATTAGACGGAGAAATTTTACATTAACCAATTAAATACATTTCCATAGGTGAGAAGCTACACCAAAAAGAACTTTATCACACTATAAGAAAAAATATGACTGAAAAAAATGATCATGTCGATATGTATTTCAAAACTATTTATCTAATTAGCAAGCTTGTTAATTCACACATCTTGAGCCATAAAAGCCGATGGGGTACATACCAAGGTTACGGTTATTGATGCCAATGAGTTCAATGCCATTAATTGCTAGCATGCGATACATTTCATTTTCATCATGTGCCTACAAACAAAAAGTAGAGTTCAAAAGGAAATTGGTTAGTTGGTGTTGCACTGAATTTGCATACAAACAATAATAAACTAACAGCAAGCATGTGATTCATACAAAATCATCAAACTACACACAAATTAAAGTTTCACACACACACACACACACATCATTACAAAGACCAAATGGTGTATTTATAGTATTCAATGATGGTGGTTGAAGGGTTTGTACATTTATTTGAAGACAAATGAAAGGAGCAAATGATTAAATGAAAATAAAGGCTAGCAACACTTCGTATGGTTTCAATCATTTACTTTCGAAACACTAAATATAGCCCATATGTACTTACCACTTAAGCATGAACATTAAATCAAGGTACTTACGCATGAAGCCTTCGCATAATGAAGCACTATTTTCTGCATTTAATACCGAGCATTAGGTAACTTGTACTCTATGCAATCTTGACCCCTCCGCATTTTATTTATAGTATTCAATGATGGTGGTTGAAGGGTTTGTACATTTATTTGAAGGAAAATGAAAGGAGCAAATGATTAAATGAAAATAAAGGCTAGCAACGCTTTGTATGGTTTCAATCATTTACTTTCGAAACACTAAATATAGCTCATATGTAATTACCACTTAAGCATGAACATTAAATCAAGGTACTTACGCATGAAGCCTCCGCATAATGAAACAATATTTTTTGCATTTAATTCCGAGCATTAGGTAACTTGTACTCTATGCAATCTTGACGCCTCCGCATTAAATTGTAGGACTCAATCTTATATGTTTATAGATAGATAGATTAAAGATTGGTTTTTGGTCTATGTAAATACAATATTGAGAGATACGATGTGTTATGGGTAGCCTAGATGGTCATCTTTTATATGGGGGTTGATTTGCACACTCCTCTTTTTTATTAGCACACTCATAGTACAAGTAATTAAAACAGGATATAAATATAGTACAACTGTCTGATGCAGTATTTGGAGTGTCCCAATCAAAAGTAAAAGTGTGCAAATCAATTCCCCTTTTATATATATGGATATTTGTGCGTTTTTAGATATTTAAGGCTCCATTTTATTTTACTTTTGAAACATCTTTTATATTATTCTTTTTATCACAAAGTAAAATCAGTAAAAGCAATGTATTGTAGTTTGAAAGGGACTTTTATGATGATTTTCAATTTGATTGCAAGGCATTAATGATTAGAGCTCAAGAGGATTATGCATCTTTCTTTTATAATTAACCCAAAACTCTCAAATAACAATAGTGATTAGTGCACTTTATTTGATTACATAACTACCATGTATAAGGAACTGTTCTATATGCTCTAAATCTTTTCAATTTTATGGATGTGTGTGTCGATTTGCACAATTTTTTCTTAATATAGTCGTAGAAATTTATATCAGCGCGTCTTTATCTTATTTGTTTAGTAAGTTCTACAATTATCAAAAACCATTTGCGTATATTAGTTTCTTTTAATATTTTATCAAAATGATTTCATAGAGCTAGCCCGCCCATCGGGCGGGTCTTGAAGTTAGTTATTTATATATAATAATATATTTTCTCTCTCCTATTTTTCACTCATATCAAACCTAAATCTTTCAAACTTTTCCCAAATCCAAATTCAATTCCAATTCCAATCCCACTTACAAACCTTAACGGGCCCTAAGGTTTGATATGAGTGAAAAATAGGAGAGAGAAAATATATTATTATATATAAATAATTTCATTTATAAATTTATATTACATTAAAAAAGTACAATTTAAAAAGAATAAAAAAGAAGTATAATATAATATAATAAAAAAAGAAAAGCAGTACATCATTTTGTGAGTGCTAAAAACTTTGGGCCCACAGGTTTTCTCCATTACTCACAAAATTGCTAAGATTTGAAGCAGTGAAAAACAATGCTTGTCAGATGGGATTCAAAGAATGTATTTCTCAACCAAACAATTTTTTTGAAAGTTACACCCCCACCTTTCATTCGACACCGCCCAACCAAACGGGCCCTAAAACTCAGAAGGAGCAATAATGTTTCTTTTTTTAAGCAAATAACTAAATTAATATCTAGGTCCTTGAAGTTTATTTGTTTTTTCTTTTTTTCATTTTTAGTGGTTTGATACTTTGATGGTCTTTTATTTTTTCAATTTTTCCTTACATTACCGGTCCTTCAATTTGGTTTAAACTATGCAAATGTTAAAATAAATTAAAAACTGGAGTAAAACCCATTGTGGCCTATTACTTGTCATAATTGGGGAAGTATTTTTAACGATTTTTGTTAAAGAAATGTTTTAGAGTAAAAGCTAACTTGACGACACTTATAATTCCCGCCTGTAACTCACTACACCCTGCCACTCTTATACTAAATAGTCAAAATATCCACAAAATTTAGTGTTCACATTTGCCATAATCACCTGTAACTCACTACACCTGCCACTCCTATACTAATAAACACCTGCCACTCTTATAGTCAAAATATTCATAACAAATTTAGAGTTCACATTTGCCATAATCAGCTACATCCTAATGTCACCTCTTTTGCCCTCCATATATCATGAAGCCAAGCATGACAGGTGAGACTTCTTACATTAAATTTCTCGTCACAAGGTAGATTGTTAAATATTATAACGTAATCTAAATATTAACTAAGGCATGAAAATAAAAAATGAACATATATCTTATAGGACTAAATTACAATCAATGACAAAAGAAATCAAATGGCACCTGAGGTGTGGAATATTGTTGAGAAAGTATTTTGGAGGCCACAATGGAATTAGCTGCTTCGGTGTAGTGTATCCCGTCCCAACTTATGAATTTAGATCCTTGATTACAAGCTTGTGAGCCACCATGACCACATGTGACATTTATGTTGTAATTATACGGAGGTCCTCCAAAGCCACAACACGCCATCAATGGACTTGAGAAACCTACATAAAATGAAATAAAATATCATGTAAACCTGTATTTAGGTAGCAACTAAATATGAACCTATAGGGGCTATTTGGCATACCATAGTTGCTAGCATTGGCAATGATGTCATACTTGATAGCGTAAATATCAACATATATGATAGTTGAATCCTTCAATTCTGACCTCAAACGAGCGCTCAAACGGCGGAGTCCCTCATTAAATAAGTTTGCAGCAGAGTTGTAGGATGCAAGACAACCATGAGGATCCAAATCTTTGGAAGTTGGTTGAACTAGCCACATTTTTTGAGGCAAACAACCTAATGGACCAGTATTGTGAACCCAAAATTTTCTGCCACCATGATCGTGTATAGTCTATATACGAATCAACATAGAATAAAAAACAGAGCAAATGCACAAGTTTTAGTAGATAAAATATTTAAGTCAAGTGTGTAATAATGCATTATCAGGTTTTCTAAAAGCTAGACACAAGTTTCTAAAACAACTTATGCTCACCTTGATGGCGTTCTTAATTTCTGCAAGTATGGATGGTAATCTTTTGACAACTTGGGCATAGGAATACTTCTTGGCAAAGGCATCAGCAATGTCATTTTGGCCAATGTCAATCATATAAAGTGCCTTTTGGAACCCGTCATCATTGATCATCTTTTGTGAACCTGAATACACAAATGGGAAAGTGAAGTGGCGAATAATTAACTTTCCAAGGATAGTAAGAAATGGAAGATGGTTTTTTCTCGGGAAAATATAAAATTTTAAGAAATAATAATAGGTCCTCACAGAAGGTCTCAGGTTCAAATGGTCACAGGGATACCAGGTTAGGCCGCATACGTATGAGTTAATACTCGCCCTCACCGGTTGCCTGAATAGGAAACCTCATTTCTTCCCGTTTTAGCGATGACCATTCTACTATGCCTAGGTTCTGGGAATAAGTGGAATTGGTTCTTTTAAGAAGTTTCAATAGCTTATCAGGAGTGAAGCTCAAAGATCTTTAACAGTGAAAATCTACATGAAATTAAGAATGGCGACCAGAAAGAACTGAAGAATGATAGTTACATTTGACTAATCTTTTGTGAGCTTCATGTCAAAATCACCAATGCAGTGATCCACTTGAGTTAAAGTCTAAGATTTGGGTTAAATTTAGGTTTCCCATAAACTGTTTGAAGCTAATTGGTTCATATTGTATTCATAGATTTTAATTCTGAAAAATTAGAAAAATAATAAAAACGGAATAATCTGAATTCTGAACAGAGGTATTATTTAAAAGAGTTCATATGAATCAAAACACCAATGCCAACGGGTCATGAACTATGAGCTTATGAACATGACTGTTTTACAATTTTTGTTAATGTTAACAGGGAATGAACTAAAAGGGTATCAATATCACTATTTTCGACTAAAAATGCAAATTGAATTCACCAAGGTTGAGATAAAATAGTGCTTAATTGCACATAACACCAGGCTCGAACTTTTTTAAACAATAGAGCATGCTTAACCCCTAGTACCTTACAACAGATTATAAGTTAAAATTTACAATGGATAATACAAGTTGAAATTTATGGGTAAATAAAAAAGAACAATTCGGTGAATTACCAGCAGAAAGAAGCTCATTAGACCTGGACTTGAAGTGAAGGAACTGCATAACCTGAACGTTCAAAGCAAATGGTACAAACTTAGGGAGTGTCGACGACCCTACCACAGCAAAGTTGGCCCCATTTGAAAATGTCGAACCCAATGATTCCATGTATGCAGTTAAAAACCCTGTCTTCACACTCTGGCCTGCAACCACCAAACAAACGTAAACATATTTCATGCTTAGACAAACAAAATTCAAACAAAGCATGATTAAATAAGTAAAAAACAAACGAAAGTAGTAACCATACGCCCATACGTCAAATATGAAGCTATGAGGGACTCATTGGAGGAGTCAAAATAGCATTGGGCAAACATTTCTATTATTCTCATACATGTCCTTAGGATTGGAAATCCTATTCTTAGAAAATTATACAAAAGTGGAATTTAAATTCCGAAATTACCAATTGTGTAGAAATCAAGGGAATACCATGTAGAAATCGAGGGAATACTGAAAACTATATTGTCAGATTTAACTAAACAATTAACATTACAAAACATTAAATAGAAAAGAAACAAACCTAACCCTAACTAGTAAACGGGCCTAAACAAATGGGCCGGCCCTATATGCCTTATTAGCTAACATCCTCCCCCCAAACTCACAATGCCGCAGCGGTATACATTGCGAGTTTGTCATACACAAAATAAACTAAAACTGGAAAACAAATAAAAGCAGTGTCCAAGAGTGCAAACTCGGTGCTAGACGAAGTCTCAATCCGATAGAATCCAAAAGAACCAGGTGTAGAGCAGATAGCAACATAAATATAGAGATGAACGAGAATAGAACATGCAGACAGGTGCAGAGACACGCAAGACAAAACCAGGCGGAACCAGATGCAGAACCATGTGTGAAACCAGATGCAAGTTGTTGATGTCGAGATGCTACACATAACTACTCAAGAAATAGTCGGATTAGTTAAGACTCTAACATCACCATCACCAACTCCAAACCACCAATATCAATACCATTGCAAAACCAAACTAACAAATCATCAAATTCTCCGCTAATCTAAACGATTTTATATTCTTAAAATCTAACCAAAAAGAATGATGCATATGCAATTTCAAATACCTACGATCCAACCATTCTTTGATATTAATTCGAACTAAAAGACAAAACAAAACAAACTAACCAATGATTAGGACCAGGATGCGGCAAACTAATAATTCCATCAAAACCCACTAACTCGATGTTCCAATCAAAAGTAAGCAATCATGATTCTTTATTTACTTAAGCACAGAACGACAAGAACTACAAGACCAATAGTCGAACATTTTTTTTTTCATCTTCGACCTAACTCTTGATACCATGTAGAAATCAAGGGAATACTGAAAACTATATTATCAGATTCAACTAAATAATTAACATTACAAAACATTAAATAGAAAAGAAACAAACCTAACCCTAACTAGTAAACGGGCCTAAACAAATGGGTCGGACCCTAGGTTTTAAAAAGCGCGATGCACGTCGAGTGATAAGGGTCAAAAAGCCGAGGCGCGAGGCACTGAGGCGAATGCGCGCATCATGTACCCGAGGCGACAATTTTATAAAAAAAATATTTTTGATTGAGATTCTCTCATTTTCAACTCACTCATGTTCTTCTCATGTTAATGTTTTGTCAGAGAGAGTAAATAAATGGGTCTCATATTTTACTTAGTGATGACCCTACTATTTTATATACTTGCATTTAATTGGCTCAACATGACAAAACATGAGACAAACATTAGAGAATCTTGATCCTTAAATTATATATAGTGCACAAAACACATTAATAACACATTTATACCGCAGTTAATGTCAAAAGATATCATGCATGTTCATAGTTCACGATGCTATATCGCTAAAATAGATAAATAGTCGAAAACTAAGATTAATAAAAGTCTTATCGTTTATAAGGAATTGGTCAAATTGGACCCATATATTAAAAGTAAAACCCATGAGAAGAAGCCCAATACACATTATTAAGTCCAATTTTATGTTATAAGGCCAAAAGTACATGATGCGTGCCAGATGCGCGCGCATCACCTCGCATCCCGTAAACGCAACGCATCAGGGTGTCTGATGCAACAGAGCCGCGCATCGCAACGCATCACGCATCAAGCGCCTGATGCGCGCTTTTTTAAACACAGGTCGGGCCTATGTCTTATTAGCTAACAAACTGAACCATTAGATTGCTTATTGAGATTTTTATCTGCTCTTTTTGATAGAAAATAAGCAATTTTAAATGGCTATTTGGAATTTCTAATTTTAAAGTGATAAATCTATTCTAAGATATACATACCAAACTAGTTACTTTAAGTGGGGTGTTTCTTTTTTTCCCTTAGCTAAGGGATCCTATTTAATATTATTACTTTTTAAATGGGACCCATAAAAATCCCTTAAATGGTCTATATCCACAAGGCTTAATTTATCATATCCTCCCAATTAAGAGACTTATATGGAAGTGGGACCCATATGAATCCTTAGGTAAGGAAAAAAAGAAACACCCCTTTAAGGGGGTTGGATAACCATATTTTGTGGGCTTATTAGCTTACTTTAGCTTAGATTATGTCTTATTTAAGTCTAAAAACTCAACCCGGATAAGCTAACATAAGTTTGAAAGAAATGGACTTACTAGCTTTTCCAAATTCAAATAAGCCCATAAGCTCGTGAAATAAGATAACCCAATGGCTTATTTAAGTCTAAAAACTCAACCCGGATAAGCTAACATAAGTTTGAAAGAAATGGACTTACTAGCTTTTCCAAATTCAAATAAGCCCATAAGCTCGCGAAATAAGATAACCCAAGCAGTTTAATCCAAATACTACTAAAATCTGCTTATCAACTTTAAATAAGCAAATCCGAAACACACTCTTAAATCCTAGATAAAACTACTTACATCCTACTTAAAAAATTACTAGTACACACCAATCAAATCTAAATAAGATCTACAAAAAAATTACTACTTTAATAAACACATGTCGGTGCAACATACATTATTTCAAACAGTCAACAGAATAACATAAATCTATTTACATCACAAACTAGAACAAAGTAACAATATAAACAAGTTTCTAACTAACTATAAACACAAATCAAGAGTAAAAAAAACAAACTTACATAGGAAATCAATAACCAAGCGACCATCACATAAACGACCAGCAGGTCTACCAAAGAATGTCCGACCATAAGGTGAACCAATGGAGTAACCAAGAGCAACAAGACCACCAGTGTCAGAGTTGGAATCACCAAAGTTGAAAATGTGAGGTGGGTTTGTGCATAAAGATTCAGTTGAGTGAGAAACAAGGGAGATTATGATGATGAATGTATACAAGTTGAGCAAGATTGAGTTTGAAGATGAAGCCATTGTTAGTGGCAGTGTGCTAGTTACTTGCTTTATTTAAATTTTTTTTGTTTTAGAGGATACTCCGTATAATGGAAGAGAGTAAAGTACACCTTGACATAAAAGGCCAAAATAATGAGATATGTGGCAAGACTTTAAAAACATGGATCTTTGGTTAACATTAGCGTGTTGGAGATGATTTGCACATCAAATGATTTGGACGCTTCAATTAACGGAATTGATTTGCACATTATCAAAAATGATTGGGACACTCTATTTGTGTATTAAATATTTATACAGTATTAATATTGTGCTTCAACTATTTGTACATATAAGTGTCCCAATAACATTTTGGAGTGTGCAAATCACCTCCCTTCAATTAATTGTATTTGAACATTTATAATCTTACATGGGTGAAACTGTGAGGTATAAATGCCCAAACATAATAAATTAGAATGTCTCAATCATTTTATTCCATGATTTAGAGGGAGGGCTGTAATCACATGCTATTTTGCGTGTTGTTTTGTCAAATCAGTGTCACGTTAGCTTTTCACATTTACATACAAAAAAAATACTCTTCACTCGTTTCACATGCCGTTTTGTGTGCCGCTTCACACTTTTTGAGCCCCCACATTCCCCCCCCCCCCCCCCCCCCCCCCCCCCCCCAAATTTTCACATAAACTAAATATTCATTCATAGTTAAATTACCAAGATGACATCAAAAATATAATACGAACTTTTGAGAAAAAAAAAAAAAAAAAAAAAAAAAAAAAACGGAAATTAAAATAGAATACGGGAACTAAAATACAATACAAAAATTAAAAACATGATTCGAGCTTTTATATTGCTGAGTAATAGTTGATGAGATCTTGCTTCTCATTTACGGTTTTCATAACTTTTTCCCTGACGGCCTTCAAGGAAATATGGATACGCAAATCTGATTCCTTAGTCATTAGCAAAGTTGTAAACCGAAGTTGTAAACTGGCTAGTCTTGAGGCAGCAAAGGCAACCTGGTTACCTATTCACCACGGCTACGCATCAGCCAACAAATTGTTAACGAACTAGAGCTACTTTTCTTGTTCGGTATGTAGTCGCCTAAGGATAACATTTTGCACCTCGTTTGGTTCGTTAGCTATATAGTGTTGGTGAGAAAATGAATGGAGTAAAAGGGTATTTATAAGGGGAAAGATAGCTGTTGGAGTAATACGAATTCAAAAAACAAATTGTACACGTACAAAATCAAAGAAATTAAATTATCATTTATTTAAATTAAAATAGAAATTACAATACGACATTTAAACAACAATACGAAAACTAAAACATAATCGTCCTAATGGTATTTTTCATTTAGCCAAACAAACATGGCATTGATTTGTTGTTATATTTTCCCCGCCTTTCTAATCAGAGCATTGTGCATCTCGTAATCTTTTGAAGATTCTTCGCTTAAAAAAGCCTCTATATGAGCAAGGTTTTCTTGTGGAATGTCACTACATTTCTCGTACGTTTGCCGCAGATCATCTTTAGCTTCACACGCCTTGTCAAGTTGCATAGCTAAGTCAATCAACGCTTGCTGACGAACGGTATCCTCCTCTATCTTTAGCTTCACACGTACAAAATCAAAGAAATTAAATTATCTATTTAAATTAAAATAGAAATTACAATACGACATTTAAACAACAATACGAAAACTAAAACATAATCGTCCTAATGGTATTTTTCATTTAGCCAAACAAACATGGCATTGATTTGTTGTTATATTTTCCCCGCCTTTCTAATCAGAGCATTGTGCATCTCGTAATCTTTTGAAGATTCTTCGCTTAAAAAAGCCTCTATATGAGCAAGGTTTTCTTGTGGAATGTCACTACATTTCTCGTACGTTTGCCGCAGATCATCTTTAGCTTCACACGCCTTGTCAAGTTGCATAGCTAAGTCAATCAACGCTTGCTGACGAACGGTATCCTCCTCTATCTTTAGCTTCACACGTACAAAATCAAAGAAATTAAATTATCTATTTAAATTAAAATAGAAATTACAATACGACATTTAAACAACAATACGAAAACTAAAACATAATCATCCTAATGGTATTTTTCATTTAGCCAAACAAACATGGCATTGATTTGTTCTTATATTTTCCCCGCCTTTCTAATCAGAGCATTGTGCATCTTGTAATCTTTTGAAGATTCTTCGCTTAAAAAAGCCTCTATATGAGCAAAGTTTTCTTGTGGAATGTCACTACATTTCTCGTACGCTTGCCGCAGATCATCTTTAGCTTCACATGCCTTGTCAAGTTGCATAGCTAAGTCAATCAACGCTTGCTGACGAACGGTATCCTCCTCTACCCTTCTGAACGCACGCTATGATTTCATCGAAAGTATGTAGAAGCTAACAAGCTATTATTTTAGGTGGTATATAATTAAGCTTTTTGTTTGAAAATTGGTAAAATATGAGTGGTATTTCTATAGGTGGGTTGGAGGAAAAAAAAACTATCCATTTGAATTATCAAATGGTCAAAACTTTCAAAAAATACAACACAATCGACAATTGGCACAGCGTGAGTATACTGGCATTTCCAATGGCTCCGGGGGTGGGTGGTGTGGTGGCACGTGTTTGGCGGCGCCAAAATGTTGTCCACGTATGAATGGCACGCTGCAAATGTGAAAATATTCTTCCCTCTTAGACTGTTTTTTAAGAAAAAAAGTTACTCCGTATCAAATAATTTATACGTAGTATTCCTTATGGGTATTTTATTTCTGTTGTGAATAACTTCCTTCGTACCAAAAATAAATTAATTAGATGATACATACAATAAAAAAAAATATTAGACTAGTGGTAATAAGAGGATATGCATGTGTTTCCCAACCCTCTTAGACGCGTCCTCGCTATCACCTTGACCCCCATACGGCGCGTCGTGAAGGGTAAAAAGACAGAACTCGGTTGTCCTTAGGACCGAGTTATGAAGTCGGTTGTGTGAGGATCTGTAAGTTGTTTAATTTGTTTATGTAGGGTATAATTGTGTATAAGTGAAATATATTTGAGTGGTGATGTTGGTTGTGTTATCACACTATGTTGATGTTAGTTAATATATTATGGCCCGTTGTATCTAGTATAAGGCTCGACCCATTTACTTTACTTCTAGATTAATCCAATGTAATCTATATATTGTATGTAATTACTCATTAATGGAAAGCAATTCTCCTACTCTAATATGGTATTAGAGAATAAAAGATCAATCCCTAATTTATCTCCTATATTCGCTCTCTTCTAAATAAACATATGACATCCTTCCTACAAACCCTAAATCACCAATATCATTCTAATCGGCAATTATGGCCGTTGATGATAGCACACCACCTACTCCACCACCTTCTTATGATAAAATCCTTCCCATCGCCAATAAAGTACCAATAAAACTCAATCTCGAAAAGCACAATTATGAGTCATGGAGTTCATTCTTCAAAATTCAACTTGGAAGTTTAGGGATTAAATCTCATAATGAGCAAGATACCTCCACAACTAATCCCGATTGGTATAAACTAGACGATCTTGTGAAAATGTGGATTCTTGAATCCTTGCATATATAAATCTCTTCAAGATCAAGTGGTTACAACTCCTAGCAATGCAAAAGCGTTATTGCACATTCAAGAACTCTTCCACGATAATAAAGATGCTCGTGCTATAAATCTTGACAACGAACTTCGTTCGATCAAGCTTGGTAACCTATCCATAAATGCTTACTGTACGAAAATAAAGGTGATGTCAGATCTCTTGAAGAACCTTTGACAAACGGTAAGTGAAAAGAATTTGGTTATGTATGCTCTTAATGGTCTTGATGGTTGCTTTAAAGGTATTGCGAGGTTGATCAAACATTGTGAACCCCTCCCCTCATTCTCAACTACATGCAACATGCAACTTTTGGGAGGAGAGCGAGATAAATGACACCGGTAATGTAACTTCATCCCTCACTGATAGCACCTCTTCTTCCCTCATTGTAATTTTCACGACTAATAACAACACAAATACTTCACGAAACAACTCTCTGGCCACGTCCAATACGCCCTCTAGCAATAACACTCGTACCCATAACCTGCCTCAATTATGCAACCATTTCCTTAACGGAGTGTGTAGGTTCAGAGATATCTGTAAATTTATTCACGATCATAGAAATAGTGGTAGTACTTTACCCGTAACCTGCCTCAATTATGCAACCATTTCCAAATTGGAAGAATGCTATTCACGATCATAGAAACATGAGACGTATGCAATGTAAAACGTTTAGTTAATATATTATGGCTCGTTGTATCTAGTATAAGGCTCAGCTCATTTACTTTACTTCTAGATTAATCCAATGTAATCTATATATTGTACGTAATTACTCATTAATGGACAATCAATTCTCCTACTATAATAGGTGGTAGTGATGTTGGTTGTAAAGAAAGAAGCTAGGTGACGCATAGTTAACGATGATGATGTTGGTGACTATTAACACTAGCTTTATAATGCTTACTAATTGAGTGACAGTTTTACCTTTTTTAAAATAATTACTAGATTATGTAGATTACGTAGTATAATAGAGTATGATTTAGATGGGTTGTGGTAAGGTTAAATAGCGCATCTTCCATCCCCACCCTTTTCAACGCATTCTCCCTTAAACCATGTGTAATGATATTGGTGAAGGGGTGGGGAAGCCAAAGTGAAGCCAAGGTGAAGACATTACGACATACAACACTTGGCGCGTAAATGACGTAAAAAAGGGGAGAGAAAGGTGAAGTGTTTCACCCAACGAGTTTCAAAGGAAAGGTGGATAATGGCTAAAAATAAAATCGTTATTTTAAAGTTTATCATTATATTGACCTATAAGTACCCCCCCCCCCCCTTATCCTTTCATTTTGTTCACACACTAAAGTCTTATTCCATTTTTTATACTTCTACTTCAAAAATGTTTCAACATACTTCCAAAAACAAAACCCCTTAACAATGTCAACAACAAAACGTCCTAACACCCAACTCCAGCTTCCAATTAGGTCACTCACCACCGGTTCATTTTCGAGCTCCAACTTTTGTTTATGGAACACAATACTAACAAACACAATACCAAAACGCACCATTCGTACCTCCACAACAACAACAACAACAAACAACATATCAACCACAAATGTTCCAATCGAAACAAAATATGTATCAAATACAAATGTATCACAATCCTACAGTACCACATACGTTTCGTGATTCTTCATTACCACCTCCACCTATTTATCCCATTCATCTATTCAATGTTGATAATGTAAATGGACCTCAATTTTCTTCGTCTATGTCCAACTACATTGATGTCGACTCTCCCGTTGAAGAAGTCACGCCCCCAAAGAAGAAGCAATAAAAAAGATGTCTAAACAACCCGTGGCCGAAGAGGTATGTAACATTCCATTGACAACGGCCAAAGAAATTGCATTGTGCCAAGGATTGGTTCATACGTCCGAAGATAGCACCAAAGGGAATTCAAAGAAAGCGGTGGATTTTGGATGGCGGTATTAGATTATTCAAAGAGTACGCGTCTCAAATTGCTCAATTTTGTTCCAATATGTCCTCCAAAAATCAATTGATGAAATGCTACTGAATACGGAATAAATTTCAACCTTTTTCATGCGTGGAGAATTTTTAAGGACTCTAATGAATGGCAGGGGTGGAAATTCCTTTATTTGAGAAAACCGAGCAAAAATTACAAGTAAACAGTCAAGACATCAAAGTCAACCTCGTTCAACACATCCGAGTCAGCACAAGGTAGTTTTAATCTCAACACGCAGTGGATGAAGATGAAGAGGAAAAGGAAGTGCAATAAGTTCGACCAATGGGTAGGGACAAGGACAAGGACAACGCGAAGAAGAAGTCGGCATCATCAATATCCTCGTAAGCTGGTGGGATGAAGGTTTTTTAAAGATGTTGGTGAAAGAATCGGAAAATGCCACTACTTCTCTTTTTTCAACCAAACAAACCAAAAATGATGTGTATGTCAAGATGAAGCAAAAGGAACCAGAGATGAAGCAAAAGAAGTACGAACTACAATAACAAATATTCTACTTCGAACAAGATAAACGAAAACAAGATGATATAATATTCTCTTTCTCTAAAAATTATTTGACAGGAATTAAATGCGAAAAAGTGCTGGAGCTAAAGCAAAAAATTAGGGAGAAATACAATTTAGATTATTAGTTAATGTTTTAATTTCCTAATAAGAGTTTAGTTTAAGTTTTTGCTACGTAATTATTAATGTAACATCTTTTTATTTTATTTTAGAGTAAATTACACCGGTCGTCCTTGTGGTTTGCGTTGACCAACAAGTTTCGTCCTTTGACCAAAAAAATTGCACCGTCCATCCTTAAGTGAGAAACGTTATGTATCGTTCATCCTTCACTATAACGGGCCACACTAACTCTCGTTATGTCTATGCATGTAAGGGTATTCTCGTCTTTTTAGCATTTCTCTCTTTACTTCATCTTCCTCATTTACCATCACCAACATCTCTACATTCTAACAAATGTTTCCAACCACTGTTATACAAAACCCAATCTTTTTAAATTCATCTAGAAAAACCATCATCTTTATTCTCACTTCAAATCATCAAACACCCATTTTCTAACTTTATATTCACTTAAAAACACCTATCATATCATCATTATTCTCACTTCATCAAATATTCAATTTATATCATTATTGTCACTTTATATTCACCTAAAAACACTCATCATATGATCATTATTTTTACTTCACCAACCCCTATGCCACCAACCCATCCATACCTGCATCATCACCACGACCACCATGTAGATCTGCTGATGGTGGTGGTTTCCGGTTCGGCCGACGGTGGATTCACCATTTTAGTTATTGAATTTGTTTTGAAATTTTGTTAACATTTAGGTTATCGAATTTGTTTTTGGTTTTAGATCTATGAGTTTGATGGTTGAACTTGTTTAGTTTTACGGTTTCATAGAAGAAAGACGAAGACAAAATGTATGACGCCGTCGTGTGAAGTTGATGCAGCAGTGGCGGTGGTAATGATGTCAATGAGGGGAAAAATTAACAGAACTAGTGTGTATTAGAAATTTCATTTGTTTAATGATTTGGGCCAAAAAGTTGTTAACAGAATTAGTGTGTATTAGCGTGAAAGACAATGAGGGCGAAATGTATTGGTTTTCTTTTTCTTCTATCTTGATCCAAGATTCCAAGGTGTTCCCAAAGATGACTTGATTTGGGGTTTGTTAGAAATTTCAGTTGTTTAATGAAATTTATGATATTCAAGTATTAAAACATTCAGGATATAAATTGTGTTTATTGTAAAGAAGTAAGTATGGTGGTGTTTGTGTTTGAACGTGATGGTGGTTATGTTTTGAAGATGAAGGTGGTGGTGGCCAGATATGGAATGGAAGAGATGGTGGTGGTTGGTATGGGGAGTTTGAATTTTGAAGATGATGATGATAGAGGGTGTGTGTGACTGTGGGGAGTGGTAGTTAGGGTTTTAATATTATTTCTTTATTTGTTAATCTTTACAAGAAAAAAAGAATTATAGCAAAGTTACCATTATACCCTTATTTGGATATCAAGAGGAGTGACTTAACGGCTGTTAATGGGAGCTGTTAGAAGGAGGGACCAACGATACATAACGTTTCTCACTTAGGGACGGACGGTGCATTTTTTTTGGTTAAAGGACGAAACTTGTCGGTCAATGCAAACCACAAGGACGAACGGTGTAATTTACTCTTTATTTTATTATTTATTTTTAAATTTTAATGCATGTTTAAGTTTAATATTTATTAAATTTGTTAAAAAATGAGTTTGGTGGCTGGTTAGGCGGTGACTATTACAACTGAAAGGTGAAGGTAAGGTGATGTATTGAAAAGCTGATATGATAGCCAAGGTGGAGGTAAAGGTCAGGTGACCATTACTCCTAGCTTTAGAGACACCACTGACTCATAAACCTTTTTAGAATCATTACTAGACCATGTCGTGGAAGAGAAAAATAAAATAATAATTGTGTTGTATGTGAGAGTATACTGTTTGGTATATTTTGTTGTTATGTGAGAGACATTTAGGTGATAAAAATTTATGGTATGATTACACATGTTTGGAGGCGGAATTGATAGTGAACAGATAAGCTAACATTGCGCCGAGTTGGCAATCGCAAACCGGTCACCACTGCACCGAGTCTTGAAGTTTAGTGCATCCAAAAAAAGTTGTTTTTTCATTGTTTTAATGAAAAAGACATATTTTGCCAACAATAAAGATTGCTCAAAGATCTTAATAATTTTATCAAGTAAATGCTAAATAAGTCACTTTTCTACTGTTGTGAGATAGTAATCAACTTAGCATACATGTATGTTTGTTGAGAAGCTTTTTAGAGCATTTTTTATCATTTAGCGTTTGAATATTAAAGCTTGTTTGGCAACAAGCATTTAACATTTTTTTTTGTTTAAATGCTATTTTTCTAAATGCTAATTTCTTAAGCATTTACCATTTTTGTTTTGTTTAAATGCTACTTTTATAACTACACCTACATTACCAAACGTTTTTTAATAAAACAAACAACCACTGCTAACTGTTACCGCTAACTGCTATTGCTAACTGCTACTGCTAATGCTAACTCACGATTAAATACTATTTTCATTCTGGTTGTTATCGCTCATTTCACCAAACATACCCTAAAGTAGCAAATAAAATTATATTGCAACATTTATGTTTTTCAATATAAGGATACTTTCAATGCGTGCATCAATGCGATGCAAGTAATCAACAAGTTGATGTGAAGGCTTCAATCCGGCTAGCATTGGTCTCTCGGGATCTCTTCACATATAACATCCATGTTCCTAATGCTATTATACGATCCCAAACCCAGTCTATACAAAAATATGGATACTTTCAAACAAATGCACAATTTAGTGCTTTCAAAAGCAAAATCTCACAGGTTTAGCATCTATCATTACAAGTTACATAAACATGCATAGTTTGACGGTTTGACCCATTCTTTTTGACGTGGAAGTCAGTTACCAAAAGTTAGCCCTTTATCTGTGAAAATCACATGAATCATCAAATAGTAACCAAGTTTGAGATCTTTTTCAATTTGGTACTTCAAACTTTATATCAATCATAAAAACCATTAAAGTTTCAAAATTGTCCATTCTTATGTAATTTTTATGTTAGAGTGACGTGAATGGAACACTTCTCAAATTTGGTTATTATACTGTGGTTATTGTTTATATTTAGTTGTGCATTAACGGGTTGTACATAAAGTTGGTTGAAATTAGTTAAATTCAGTAGCAGGGATGGCAAAAAAACCTTAATCTGACGGGGAAATCTGAAACCCGAACTAATTGGGGCAGGGCGGGTCACGCTAATCGGGTTACGGAGCGGGTTTGGGGCTTAATGGGGATTCTAATCGAGTTTGAGGCGGGGAGCGGGGAATCCTCGCCCCGCCCTGCCTCGCCCGAAAATACATAGTATTTTCTTAGTATTTACGTAATAAAAATATATTACTCTGATTTTATTTTTATTTTTATTTTTTTTTTATTTTTATTATTTTTTTTTACAGATTGCAAAATTGTGAGAAACTCGTTTTGTATCATATTTTTAAATTTTAATTTTTATCGATATAATTTATCATTATTTATCTATAATACTATCATTGAAAACTGATTATTAATAAGTTCTTCAAGTTATTGCTAACGGTCTAAAAATAATAATAAATGTAAAATGGTGCGGCTTTAGTCGAGAATTGCACACAAAGAGGACACCCCCAATAAGATCTCCGATTAATACAGGGCGGGTTTGCGGGAGCATCATGGCCCGACGGGGCGCCCTGATTAGATCCCCGACGGGGAGCGGGGCAGGTTTGGGGAGAACTTTGGTAATCGGGTTTAGGGATGAGGATGGCTGCCCCGCCCCAAACCCGCACCGTTGGCATCCCTAAAATTCAGGGGTGGGTGTTTAAAATTAATGTACAACATGTTAATGCGTAGATGGATACTTTATATCACGACTCAAGACTAGATTTTGAGATAGGGGATAAAGAGGTTTGACGGGTCGTTGTATTTGCTTGTTGACTGTGATGATGACGGAGATGAGATATACATTCTCCGCCGGCCGAGGCCGACGGCCAGAAAATTTAAAGTAGGGTTTTTCTTTGGTGAGATCCAGATTTTAAGGCTAGTTGCAATAAGGGAAGGAGATCGACTTTGGCGATCGATTACAAGTCGATCTCCTTACTATGGAGGAGATCGATCATCTCTTTTTTTTTTTTTTTTTTTTTTTTTTTTTTTTTTTTTTTTTTTTTTTTTTTTTTTTTTTTTTTTTTTTTTATGTTGGTCGTATACACGATCGACAATCGCTTGCCTTTTTTTTTTTCTTTGTGTGTGTATTTAATTAATTAAAAGATGTATTTTTGTGGGGTATGTTTTTTGTAGTGTAGGTCGCCTTACTGGGGCACCCAATCGCCTGAAGGTCGCTGGAGAGAGAAAGCTGACGTGGCAGTGAAATTGAGAGGGATTATCTCGCCTTATTGGGAGTAGCCTAAGGGTTTTATTTAGGAAAGTGAATCGCCTAATACCATTTAGAATGGTAATGATAATGATTGATTTGATTGATTGATAATGTGATTACATGGTACACTTAAATATGCAAATACAGAACATTCCAGACTCGGACTTGGGCCCGTTACAACACTACCAAAAATACGGGCTAACAAAATTGAAAGAAAAGTGAAGTTATATGACCTAAAAAACTCAATCAATAGTTAACCAATAAAATGTGTTTGAAATAACTAACTATGAAAGTATATATATATATATATATATATATATATATATATATATATATATATATATATATATATATATATATATATATATATATATATATATATATATAGAATCTAGATCAAGTAAGATCAAACTTAAAGTTGTTAAAATAAGATCCAACTAAAATCTGACAAGTGACACTCTCGTTAAAATAAAATTAAAATTTTTATTAATTACAACTAAAATTGTTAAAGTTCCGATGACTTTCTTTTTAAAATTGACGAAATAAAGGTGATACACTTTGATTCGACAGGTAATGTGTATCAGGTTAAGGTGATACACTTTGATTCGATATATAAATTTATAATTGTGTATCACTAACACAAACTCATGTATCAGTTGGTTATTAGTTGCTAAAATGTTAATTCATATTTATATTTTATTTTTTGTATATTATTGCTAATATGGTTATTTTTAAATGCTTTTAGTAGTTATTTAGACTAGATCTTATTTTTACAACTTTAAGTTTGATCTCACATTAACCCTCCCTATATATATAAATCATTTTATCATACAAAAAGTAATGAATGGTAGTGGGTTTATTTAAAAAAAAATATATATATATTTGAATATGACTGAGTGGTGTGGTGCGGTTATTCGGTTCATCGAATAGCCGCACTGCAAAATGCGGGTTTTCTATTTTTTAAGAACCGCGTAGCCGGTTTTTGTTGTGGATCAATTTTTACGATGTAGATTTTTTGAGTTTTTTTTTGCGGTGCGGTTCTTTCTCACCCTATCATCTAACATAAGTTTCTTTCATATTCTTTCCGCCCTGATATGTGGACCCGCGATTCGATGTACACCATTACCAAATAATAATATGAGATTATATATACGGGCGCGTATGCCAATATATTAATATATTTGGCAACAAGGCATGTTGAGTCGCCAGCTTTGACCTCAACTTTTTTATTTCTTTTTTAGCCATGCTTTAACCTCATTTAAACATGTTTTTGTTTGCAGCTAGAGTAGTATAAAAGAGCGGCAATCACATCTATGAAATTGCAAGTCCAAGCACAATGGCATCTTTTCAAAGCCTCACCATACTCTTATTCTTCTCTCTTGTAACATTTTCGTTTGCTGCTTTAGATCCAAATAAACTACCTAAAAACACTGCCATTCACTTTCCCATTCGAAAAAATGATACTAGTCTTCAATACTACACCACCTTTGAATTTGGAGAGTCACGTACCATTATTGATGCATTAATTGATCTTGGAGCGGAATCTGTTTGGTTTGATTGTAGGTCATACGTTTCATCTACTTATAAACGAATATCATGTGGTTCCAACAGATGTCAGAAAGCCAAGGGGTGGTATGAATGTATAGGGTGTAACTCAACTCCTAGACCAGGGTGTTCCAACAACACCTGCGGTGTCCTTGCTTTTAACCCCAACCGACTATACTTCACAGCTCAAGAACTTGGTGAGGATACAATGAGGGCATCATCAACAGATGGACGCTTTGTTTTGAGAGATTACGACGCACCCAAATTCCAATTCACTTGTGCAGACTCTGATATTATAGATGGCAAACCTGGTGACCATACAAAAGGTTTGGTTGGCCTTGCAAGAACTCAACTTTCCTTGGCTTCTCAAATTTCATCTTCATTCAATTTGGCTCCAAAATTTGCTCTTTGTTTACCATCATCGTCTGAAAATGGATTAGGGGATATATATGTTGGTGGAGGGCCATATTACATGCCACCTAGTCCCCAAGATCAATCTTTATCACTTATAAGGACCCCAATCGTTGTCAATCCAGTTAGCCCACCTCCAATTTATTCTGAGGGAGCTCCATCCAACGAGTATTTCATCAGTGTTCAAGACATTGAAATCAGTGGTAAACGTGTATCGTTTAATTCATCTTTGTTATCTTTCGATAAAAATGGGTTTGGGGGAGCCAAGATTAGTACTATAGCACCTTATACCACTTTACACGCATCCATTTATAAGCGTCTGGTTAAAGATTATGTGAAGGCAGCTGCTCTGAAAAAAATCAAAAGGGTAACATCTGTAGCCCCATTTGGAGCATGCTTTGATTCAAGGACCGTTACAACGACAGCAACTGGACCAGGGGTTCCAGATATCGACATAGTTTTGCCTGGGAATGCGGTATTGGTTAAGTTGAAACTGTCTGGTTCAAACTTAATGGTGGAAGTTAAGAAGAATGTGATATGCCTTGCAATTACAATTGATGGAGGAGCTTTTCAGGGAACATCTATTGTCTTAGGTGGTCATCAACTAGAGAATCGTCTTCTAGAGTTCGATCTAAGTACATCAAGGCTTGGGTTTACCCCCTCTCTCCTGCTCTCAAACACAAGTTGCTCTCATTTCAGGCTATATTAAACTAATCTCTGTGGAATTTATTTCCGTTATAATTTTATGCAAAATTCAAGAAAGAATCATAATTAATGACATTTTTAAAGACAAGCAGAATCTTGAAGCCATAATTTGTCAGCATTAGCGCATGCTTCCAGAAACTATAGTTTATGCTATCATATACATCTTTATTTTAGGAAACGCTCGTGCAAGTGATAAGCCATTAATAGGCCATTACTTAAGGTGATAATGGCGGGTTCGGTTCTCCTTCATTTTGGTTGCAAACAAAGGTGTTTGGTATGAATTGTAAAAGTTGTTGCGGATATTGAGGAGTTGCCCCTGCCTTCAAAAGCTCGTTTCATTTAAAGGTTTTAAACGGCTCGAATACGTCTTTTTGGAAAGAACCATGGTGTGGCAATGGCGGTTATCTAAAAGACTCATTCCCGAGGCTGTTTGCGCTTGAGAATCAGCAAGACTGCAAGGTCAAAGATCGGTGGTGTTGTATTGATGGTGTGTGGGGTGGTAATTGGAGTTGGCGGTTGACACCTCGTGGGCGGGCTATTAGCGACCTCAACTCTTTAGTGTCCAATATTGGAAATCTTTCTCTTGACGATGATAGGGATGATGATTGGATATGGAATTGGGACGCCTCTGGGATATTTAAGGTAAACTCTCTCACGACAATTGTGCAAACTTGTGTTCTTTTAGGTTGCGAGCTCGGTAACCATCATTTGTGGAACTCTGAGATCCCACGGAAGGTGAATATATGTGTGTGGCGTGCTTCTTTAAATAGGTTGCCTACTAGGATGAACTTATGATATCGTGGATTCCCGTTACCCTCCACTCTTTGCCCTTTTTGTGGTAATGAAAATGAGGATTTCAAGCATAGCTTGATCAAGTGCCCCATGGTACTTCCGATTTGGAGGAAGATATGGAGCTGGCATGGTGGGGTCTTGCACTTCCTACATACTTCCCGCCGTTCTCCATCAAGGATATTGCTCTTGGGAAGCTTGGTGCCAATAATTGCTATAAGTTGAACAAGGTTTTACAAGCTGCGTTTCAATGCGCTTTGTGGTCCATTTGGAAATGGCGTAACAAAGTGGTTAATGCTCAAGGGGCCGTAGATGGTGTTAAAAACGAAGACATATTTCCCTTCATTCAGAGGATTTCAAAAGATTGGATCTCGGCCCGCCTCACTTCGACCGTCCCTAACCGGAGTTGTTGGATTGCTAAGCCTTTCGATTTGTTTATGTAGCTTTGGTTTTGTCTTTTGTTTGGGTTTAGGCGCTAGTATTTTTGGCTTCGACTGTCTTTCTCTCTTTTTGCTATTTGATTTTCTGTATCCTTTTTGTGGTCTCCTCCTCAGAACCACTGTTTTAGTGTTAATATATCCTTGCCTTTCAAATAAATAAATAAATAAATGAATAAAAGATAAAATAAAAATTCAATCAAGCTAGGTCATTTGATTAATCGGCATCCACGGATACAAGTGAATACAGTTAATTAGTACTCCCTCAGTCCCAATATATTTGTACACGTTTCCATTTCGGGTGTTTCAAATTAATTATCCACTGCTAGAAATAGAAAGGAAAATTTGATCGAGATTATTATATTACCCGTACTTGAAATTATTATTACAAGAGGTGAGATCTATGCAAAACAAGTATCACTTAAAAAACAAATAAGCCAATCTCAACCATCCATCCACCTTTCATCTAATGGCTAAGATCAAATAAAAAAATAACAAAGGGAGGGCAAAATTGACATTTTAGCTCATTTAATATAAAAACCCATTTTTCACCTTTTTTTTAAAAACAACATATCTTGCAAACGGTAAATCTTCAAGCTATGAAAAATACACCATCGCGACGAGAAAAAAATTATCTTTCTATAGATATGCATTATTATATACTTTCGACGAACTTTTTTTTTCAAAATTCCGTCCAGAAAAATCCCACGGGATTCGTAAAAAATCCCATGGGATTCGTAAAAAGACGATTTTTTTTTTCAAAATTTCCGTCTAGAAAAATCCCACGGGATTCGTAAAAATCCCATGGGATTCGTAAAAAGACGATTTTTTTTTTCAAAATTTTCATCCAGAAAAATCCTACGGGATTCGTAAAGAAATCCCAGAGGATTCGTAAAAATATGATTTTTTTTTTCAAAATTTCTTTCCAGAAAAATCCCATGGGATTCGTAAAATTCCCATGGGATTCGTAAAAAGACAGAATTTTTTTTTTCAAAATTTCCGTCCAGAAAAATCCCACGGGATTCGTAAAAAGACGATAAATCACAAAGGATTCAGTATGAATCCCATGGGATTCTTTGGTGCATCCCATGGGATTCAGTATGAATCCCATGGGATTCTTTGGTGCGTCAAAAATAAAGAAAGATAAAAAAAAAATGATAAAACAAAACTAACTAAATGAAAAGCTCAGTTATGGTTTTCATATGAAATCAATATATATCATCTTTACAATTATCTCTAATTAACTTACTTATATTGTACGTTATGTCTATGGCCCCAATACAAATACTTAACCAAAAACTAAACACGCTAAAAGCATTACACAACTAGGTTATAATGCATTTACAAAGAATGTCATATGAACGAAACATTAACAAATGTGCAACAAAAACTTATGACACTTAACAAAATCATACTTTCTTGCTGTATTAACAATATAATATAAAATATAACCATACCCACATGGCCACACTCCCGACGTCCAATATCCACAATTGAAGGATATATAAATAATGATATATTAAATATAATAATTACTCGTATAGTACAAGTTTTGTCATTTTGTTACCCACCCTCTCAAATGTCCAGTCCCACTTTCCCCTTCCTATTCCTCTTTCTTTTTCACTATTTCAGACCAAACAGAAGCATCGGAAAAATGGTTCTTGGACGTTATAACTTAAATGACACTTTTATTGTTGGCTCTCAGTTAACGACGAGTGCACTCGAGATATCAAGCTGAGGGCACAAAACATTTTCTCTACAAATTTGATAGTTTTCGTTAAGCAATTCAAATCGATCATCCATCAGCAAAAAAATTATATCAAACTCAAATCAGTTGATCAAATTACACGAAATAATAACATCATTCACATAGAAAACCACCTCCTTAATCCACCGCATCTCCGCCCTAGAAACCACCATCCGCCGCCGCAACAACCACCACTTCCCACAACCAACCACCCTCCGTGACGCGGCGGTGCGTGCAATACAAACCCACTTCAGGTCATACCTCATGCACCGATCATCACCTTACGTAACCTAAAATCATCTTATGATAATCCCATTCCGTATAAGATTGCTTGTGATGCTCCTTGTGACTTGGGTTCAATGATTCTTGAGTTGTATTTGTTGAGTTTTGGTGTGGTGGTGGTTTGTGGTGAGAGTAAATGAGAGAGAGAGAGTGTAAGATGAAAATTGAAGTGAAATGAGTAGATGAGAAGTTGTACACGTATTTAGTTTTAAATGATATGACAAAAGTGCCCTTTAATAATTAATTATATTAAAATGCGGATTAATCTAGACCTTTAGATTTAAAATAGATGGATGGTTGAGATCTTATTATTTGTTCTTTAGATAAATGTTGTTTCGTATTGAACTTTTCTCATTATTACAAACATTCAATAAAGCAGTACTTAATTATTCATAGCAAAACTATTATTCTCTAAAAAGTAAGATAGAGTGTTTGAATTTGACTTAATTGTTTTAATACAAAAAATCCGATTTTAAAAAGTCATGTAAAAAGTGTTTGTTTTCGAATTAATTGAAAATGATGGCTAAAAATATAAAGTGATGAGGTATAAGGTTTCCACATTAAGTCATCTCTAAGAGCATCTCCAATGTGCAACACGATTCGGGTTACCCATATATTGAGCCATATCATCATCAATATCCTTGACTTCATCACTATCGGACTCTTCCCCTTGCATTTCCATATTAGTACTAGGTCCCCACATACCGATGTCACATTAGCCTCCTTCTGCATAGGAAGCGGCTGTAACACCCGTTTCCCGGATACAAATAGGCCCCACCCTAGATAATATTGACTAAGGTTTTAACGTGATTGGCTAGTCAAACCCGGGGGTCAAAGTAGTGGTCAAAGAACGTGTAACATAAAAATATAAGATATGTTGGGTCATAATGTAATGATGAGGGATTTAAAGGACTAAAGTTGTAATGTCATAAATGTGTCATAAGTTTATATGTGGCCAAAGTAGAAAGAAAGGGACTTAAGGGACTAAAGTTGCCAAATAGGCAAACTTGCATTCTAACTAGTATATCCTAGAGAATTCTACACAATTCTTCATAAGTGTAGAGGGTGCTTGTGAGTCCGGTTATAAGAAAAGAGAGGGAAAAGAGAAAAGAAGAATGGAGCTTGGATGATGAAGTGATGAAGGAGATGAGTTCCTTGTTAAGGATTAAGCCATAGCAATGATCATCCCACGTAAGTAATCTCCCTAGCTTGATGTTAACGAGGTTAAGGTTTATGATTGAAGTGGGTTTTCATCATATGATCATAGTATGATCATATGATGATATAGAAAGGAAGATGGGTAAGTTTAAATGGGTTATGTAAACCCCAATAATGGTGTTACTTATTTGTGTTATTAGGTTTTGATTTTAATTGAGAAGAATGCTGATGATGATGATGATGAAGATGAATGATATTGATGATGAAGATGATGCTTATGCTCTTGTTAGACTTAACTTTGGAAGCTAAGGTAAGTAAACCGGTTATGACTTGATGTTATAATGATTTCTATACATTATGTGTTATATGATTGTTATGATAAGATTATTGAAGTGTTTGAATGATTGTGTGATGAGGAAATAGATGTAGGGCTAGTTTGGCATAACTAGCAAAAGAGATTGAGAGTCTAGTTTGGATTAAGTGAAAGTGTGTAGGAAAGGTTGAGATGTTATGGTAAGGCTTTAAGTGGCTAAGGTATGTGTAATGTTTAATGTTGCAATGGAATTAATGAATTATGATGCTTAATGTGTGAATGAATTATGATGTCATGTTGTAATCGCTTTACTTACTAAGCATTCGTTCTTACGGTTTAAGTGTTTAATGTTTTGTAGGTTATGTGCTAAGAAGGTAATGGATGGTTTAAGGTTAAAGGTTTGGACATGTTCAAGATTAGAGGATTGGTAAGAAAGTACGTAGGAGCTAGGTAGTATACTGAGCTCGTTTCAATGGTGTACCCCCGTTGGTCCTACAATGGTTTGTAAAGTGGAGTCAAGTGTCAAAATGTATGTTAAGGTTGTCTTAATGATTTGGTGGTCAAACGGTGTGTTAAAGTATACTTTAAGCGTTTATGGTCAAAGTTAAAGGGCCGTTTGGCATAAGTGTGAATATACCCATTTTGGAATGTAAACGGGTCATTTGTTTATGGAATAAGTTTAATATGTTATGTTAATGATGTTGATTAAGTTTGGTGGGCAAATGAAGTGGTAAAAGTGGTTTGTAGTATAAATGGGTCATAATGGGTTTATTGCATAACCCGTGAAATTGTACATCTTGGTTCTGAGATTGTGCATCTTGGTTCTGAGATTGTGCATCTTGGGTCTAGTTTGTGCATCTGATTTGGTTCATCTTAGTTATGAATTGTTCATCTTGGTTATGAAGGTGGGTTTTGGCAGATTTTTGGTAATCTTTGAAAATTCATATCTTTTGAATCGTAAGTCGTTACAGGTCGTGCCACCTATCGTTTCGAAGGTATTAAAGTTTATTTTCATTTAAAAATGGTTTCAAGGTCTGAAATGTTATAGATTTTTATCAATAGTAAAAAGAGTAACAAAGGGTCAGTTAAAGTGAAGTCGTTTCCGCTTTAAATTTTTAATTTTTTGTGAAAACGGGCACGGGGTGTAACAGCGGCTTTCCACGATCACCCAATAGTACAAGCTTCTCGTCAAGCATTTGAATTTCTAGATTATTAATCTTTTCAACCAGAGATGTAGTACTTATACTGCCAAATGAATCAATAGATGCACTCACATGTTTATCCTTGTTCCCATTACCTTCCACTTGGCTCTTTTCTTACGAACTAAGGTATTTACGATCCTCTTCTTCCTCCTCATCTATCATAGAGCTCAAAACATCAAATGGATTCGATGTGGAAGGAACCATAGTATCATTTTTATCATTAGTGTGGAAAACTAGAAGGGGGGATTGAATAGTTTTACCTCTTTTTAATTTTATAAATACTTGGTTTCAAAATGTTTTTCAAAATGTTGATTCGAATTTATTCAATTGTTTGTTTGAAAAACTTTCAATTAGAGTTTGGTATGAAAACAATATATAATCAATATGATCAATTATATATGTGTGCTTTTGGATTAGTTTTCAAAACTTAGTTTTATGAATGGAGTTTTGGTTGATCTTCATGTGAATACGTTTTTCTTTTAAAATCTTAAAACGTTTTGTATCAAATTATCGATTAAGTTAAACTCAACATGAGAAGTGTTAATACATGTAAGTCCGTTAGACCATATCATATAATTATACATCCTATCACAATATTAACTTCTATTTACAACACAATCAACATCACAACAATATAAGCAACAACTAAGACATATAGGCAGGGATAGATATAAAGCGATAAATGCAAGAATAAATGAAAAGAGATAAGAGAAAGGAAATGCAAACCGGACACGATGATTTATAGTGGTTCAGCTACAAGGACACCTTCCTTGCCCTACTCCACTCCCCGAGTCACCTACTCGAGAGTTTTCTTCACTACTCAACAAGCTCCCTTATGGCGGAGAAACCTTACACACCTTTGCTTAAACCGTTAACGACACCAAGCAAAATGTCGAGTTCTAATTGTAGCTAGAACTAATCTCACGACTTCGATCACTACACAACTTCTACACACGACTTCTTCACACCACTACTTCTTCACAACTACACGACTTCTTCACACCACTACTTCTTCACAACTACACGACTTCTTCACGCCACTACTTCTTCATGACTACATGACTTCTTCACAACTACATGACTTCTTCACACTACTACTTCTTCATACCTCTTCTTACTCACCTATTGACTCAGTACTAAGTAAGATCATCTTGATCTACTTATTACATATGCTTACATAACTTACTTCTACAACTTCACATCAATACTACTAGATTCTAATACTTCTTTGACTTGATGTTGAAGGAGTATTCTTCTCTTGCACTTTGAGTGGTGAAGGATTGAATCATTTGAAACAAAGACTTATAATCTTATGATCAAAGGATTTAGAAGAATGTTTAGAAAGGATTGGGACTGAAAATTTTCGTGCAAAAGGTGAGGAAAAATAGCAGAAATGAACCAGTATTTATAGGCAACCGTTTCTGGCAACTGGAGCATGCCAGCCCCCTTAAAATTAAGGGGCCGCCCTATAATTAAGAGGGCCGCCCTCCTGTAACGGCCATAAAGTTTGTCTTTTTCTGGGGAAAGTTTATCTGTTGAAAATGTAACTGATTTTGGTTAAAAATTTTAATTCATATGTTTATTATGGATTAAACATTTTCTTTTATTTACCAAAAGTGCTTTTCTAAAATATATAAAATGTTTATAACATTTTATAAAATTTGTTGTGTCTAAATAAAATCCCTTTGATCATAAAATGTATTAGACATTTGTTTATACATACCTTAAGTGATTGTTGAAGCATACTCGAAACATTGAGATGTCAAGAGATGTTGACGTATGAATGCATAGATGATTTGTGATCACAGGTAACTTAAGCACTTTACGTTATGTGTTGTAACTTACATCTTTGTCATCATCAAAACATGAAGAGGATGTTTAGATTAAATATCGTAATATTTATGCCAACAATCTCCCCCTTTTTGATGATGACAAACTATGTAAACTATAACTCATAGTAAAATGTATAAGTTACTTGTTTACACTTCTTCTCCCCCTTTTGTCGAAGCAAAAAGGTGGACTCCTAGTCGAGACTTTTACTACACTTCAATCCTTGAAAGAAAGAGGCGAGCTTGCATCATCGTAAGTGAAGCCTTGAACTTATCAAACCCCAAAACATTGACATCCCTTGAACTTGACTCTAGTGGATCCATGGATCAAATAAATTGCAAACTCTTAACCTACATCAAGAGTTAGTTTCGTGCAACAAAAAAATATAGATAGGGTTGAAATACACATATCAAAATGTGTTGATGTCATTAATGGTTAGAAACATAATGATTTGGACATTTGCCAATGCTCCCCCTTATTTGAGGCACCAAGAAATCAAGTAACGGAAGAGTGCTACAAGGCAAAGTTAGTTGAAAAAGAATGCACATATACATAATGATGATGATAGATATATGCATGACACTTATTGGAGAATAAGATATGGATGTCAAAGGTATATGGACTAAAAATATGACTCATGCAATTATTGTTTTTCTAGCTCAATTAGAGTGAAGATGAGAATGGTACGTTATTTTAAGAACGTAGAAGAATGAGGAAGGATGAGCGTGAATGGAATGGGAAGGTGATGACACAAGGTTGACAAATATGGTTTAGATTAATATATTGTTTGACAAAGGTGGATGATTGGGAATTGACATTTTTTTTAGGTGTTTTGTTGGTTGACGACCAAAGGTGGATATGTGAAATGAGGTGGTTGAGTGAGGTTAAGGATGTTGGATTAATGGAGGTATATTTTTGGGTTCATGGATGTTGGAGAGTTTGGTGGTGGAGAGTTTGGAGGTGGAGAGTTTGGAGCGGAGGAGGTTGATTGAGGATTAGAGTGTTGTGCTAGTGGAGGTGTTGGATGAGATCTAGTGAGAAGGTACTCAATCCAAGAGAAATGCTCATTTAAGGCAATGGTTTGTTTTTGGAGAAAGATACAACAAGGACAATTGTCGACATGTTTTTCAACTTGATTCAAGTTGTGGGGTGATGAAGGTGAGCTAGAAGGGGATTGATCTAAGTTACGTTGAGCAAGGTGTAAAGCAAGAAGAGCACTTAGCTCATGGGCTTCTTTAAGTTCTTCAATGAACTTCAAGTGATCAAAAGAAGGTGATGATGGTGGAGTGTGGTTCTTATTTGGAATGGATGTTTGGACATGCAACATATGAGTAGCATGTTAGTTGGTAGGAAGTGGTGGTGATACTTTTGGTGGTAGAAACATTTGTGAGTTTAGGTAGTCATTGATGGATGAGGATGAAGGTATGGAAGAAGAGGATGTTCCACGAGTGGAGGGTGTTTTGGATGGTGCATTTGGTGCACTAGGAGATGAGCATTGAGGTTGAGGTGATGGGGGTTGTTTTGTCATCTTTGGTTAAGTCAATGAAGAGTTGTTTAGGAGGGATGATGAGGATCTTTTGTTTCTTTGATGTTTTGGAAATGGAAGTTTTTGGTGAATCCATGGTGGATTGTGGTGATGTGTGTTGGAGATGAAGGGTGATGAGATTAGGATTTTTATTTTGAGATTAGGATTGTTATTTTGAGGTTGAGCATGTTCTTCATAAGAATCATTTGGGTGAGATGAAGGTGTATTTTTGGTAGCAAGGATGGATGGTTATTATGATGAGGTTTGTGAAAGGGTTCATTTGAGTGAACATGCGGTTTATGTATCATGAAATATGGTTTGACCTTCATGCATGGGTTAAGTTGTAGTGGTGATGACACACTTTGTAGAGTGTAGGGAATGGTTACATGGTTGAATCTTTTTGTGAGGATGACTAGATGGAGTTATTGGTGAGGATGGGAAATGAGTATCAAGTGGTGTGATTGGTGAGAGTTAAAGAGCGATGTTCATGGAAGGAATGACTTGGTTTTTCATTTCACTTTGGTGGTTTGAGTGTGTAAAGGTTATGAGGTTTGAGTGTAAGGTAGAAGGATATGAGGTTTGAGTGTGTTTTCCCTTCCCATTAAATTCGTGCTCATCCGGACATAAAGTGTAACATGAATAAGGGAGTGAGTATGCATGGAGACTCTAGGACACCTAAGGTTCTCATGAAATAAGGGTATAAAGTTTAAGGACAAGAAAAATATCCTTGGATGGATGAGACATATAGAATTAAGCATGTAAAAGCATTTAAGCATGTATTATATAGATATCTTAAAGTATATCATATTAAAATAGTTAGAGAAAGATAGAAACTATTATAATAAACATGCATTCAACAACCAAGCAAATAATTACGAAGGCATATAATCAAATCACATAGGAGCAACTAGCAAGTAAACATCTTGAAATTTCATATATACGAGATGCCATAAATTTAGGAATGAAAGACTATAGTGAAAAACAAAGTTCATAAATGTAAACTAGCGTTAGTTATATTTAGGAAAAACTATTTAATCAAGTTGGAGAATGAGTATGAGACTATTACTAGTGGTGCTCAATTCAGACTAAACAGACCATTTTTACGGGTTACACACACCCAACTTCTCACATAGAAGCAATTCAACCGTTAGGTTAAATTGAATTTCTAGTTAATAGATTCTCCAGTAGTCATTCTCTTTTTAGAAGAAATTGAGTTCCTAAATTTACCTAACGAAGGGTACCAAATATGAAGTTTACTTGGTTCACTAATACTTGGCTTAAGTGACTCAAACATCATGTTTTTATGAAGGTAAATCTAGAAGATATATTTGACTCACGATCCTAATAGAGACATGTTGAATGTTTAGATAAGATTAAACAAATTGTTTTAATCTTTCGTTTATGATTTATCGGTTGTTTGGTTTTAATGGCATATTACTTGATTTAATAAATGTGCTTGATTGAAGAATGCTCCTTAGCATATCTTGTGAAATGAATCTCATTAAGATTATTTATCTTAAATGAGTTTGTGATTCTCAAATGATATTAAAACTAGACACTTATATATTCTTAAACAAATATTATTTTCTTTGATTTTTGCCAATGTTATATACCATAATTTAACTAGTATTAAAAAATGACTTTTATTTGTTTATGCATTTTGACAAATTATTTTTCAGTTCTAATAACTTATATTATTTCACAAAGGAATGTGTAGTGTATTATCTTGTAACACAACCATTTATGCTACAAAGAAAATAAAATTCATAGAATATATAGTGTGTATTATTCTTAAATATGTATTTTAGCTTGGAGTGATGATTTTAAGTAGTGTGAGCAAAGTTTACATATGTGTTGTTAGTTTGCTCATGTTTGGTTTTTCGGAGATGACACATTTATCCATTGCACTGCAATGTAAATTGCTTGAATATTTCGGACGAAACATCCAAGTTGTCAATCCTACTTCATTATGTATTTTATGCATATATTTGCTAAATATTTGGAACACAACTATTGAACAAGTAGACTTAATATGACATCATATTCACAAGTGTGAGTTATGATCCGATGCATATTCTTATCGTCTTGGAAAAGGATTTTGATATTTTCATATCAATTGAGTGTGATTGAATATGTAGATTCAAGACTATATCCTTTGTTGTAATTTGATATAATCTTGAAACTAAACAAATAACAATCCAATTTCTTGTTCACACTCAAAAACATATCAATTAGATTTGATAAATATATCAACCATAATTTGAATAATGAATTGATATAATATCAAGATCTTTCTTGACCCTCACGAACACTCATTTAAAATAGGTAGACATTTTGATAGTGTGTTCCATTAATCCTAAGATTATTTATGAGTGAGGTTAGTGAATGATTGAAAGTTGACTTATTACTTCATGATTGTTATATGTTTTGTTTATGTGAAAGACTATTCATTGTTACGTATAATGAACAAACTTAGATTCTGAAAATACTTTTTCTTTTATATAACTATTAATGTTTTAAAATGATCCAATTACTCTTGTTTAAACAACCTGAGGTAAAACAAGGTAATTTGTTGAAAATATTTAAGTGTGTTATTGAGAATAGATTAGATTGTTTAAAAAATTTAGGTGACTAGATTTAAATCATTTACAAGATTTTTGAGTAACATTAAGCCATCTATACCTATATGCAATGCAAGAAAAATATTACAATCCTAATATAAGAAATCTAGCATAAGATCTAGTTAGGCATAAACGGACAACTAGTTACAAACTAATAGAGTACATGACACATATACTTAGACATACAAATAGCTAAATTTTAATAGCAACGATTATCTAATATACTCTATTAACGAAATAAAATCACAAAGAAGTTCACATAACACATAAAACGCTTGTCGTCGTTTTGTGTATTATATACACCAATGTTTACTTAGCTCGATTTTATTTGAAAATAAAATAGTTTCCTCCCTATTCTATAATTTAATTAATATCAATATTTTGAAAACATAAATACTTAATTTTTCAAAAATATATCAACTAGGAATGCCCGACTTGAAGGAAAAGGTAAAATAAAAGTTTTATGTTAAAACGAAACACAAATTTTTGACCACCGTATAGTATTTTGACTTTCTGACTTATTTAAGTTTGTAATGGTTACTTGTAAGTATTTTTAAATGAAAGTAGACTCAATTACCTTTAAAACGCCGGGTGGCACGACTTCTACGGAGTTATGGTTAATTTTATATGATTTTTCAAAGTTTCTGAAAAACAGCGAACAGACAGGCGAACCCCTTAAATATTTAAGGGGACCGCCCAGTATTTAAGGGGGCCGCCCAGACAATTAAGGGGGCCGCCCATCTGGTACTCAAAATTTCATTTTTTGTAAAAAAATTGTTTTCTGACTTTGCGGAAAGGTGTGTAACTTTCTGATTTTGATACCGAACATATAACACTTATTTTAAGCATAATATTATTTCGAGCTAGTATAATTAGTGTATATAACATCAAAATTGATACAAGTTAATCAACAAAACACTTTTCATATTTAATCCTCCTTAATGGTTAATTTGATACATGGATCGTACTCAATTTTTAAAACCATTAGTTTTGAAAATTAGAGCAACCTGGCTCTGATACCAATTGTGGAAAACTAGAAGGGGGGTTGAATAGTTTTACCTCTTTTTAATTTTATAAATACTTGGTTTCAAAATGTTTTTCAAAATGTTGATTCGAATTTATTCAATTGTTTGTTTGAAAAACTTTCAATTAGAGTTTAGTATGAAAACAACATATAATCAATATGATCAATTATATATGTATGCTTTTGGATTAGTTTTCAAAACTTAGTTTTATGAATGGAGCTTTGGTTGATCTTTATGTGGATACGTTTTCCTTTTAACATCTTAAAACGTTTTTTTTATCAAATTATCGATTAAGTTAAACTCAACATAAGAAGTGTGAATAATACATGTAAGTCCATTAGACCATATCATATAATTATACATCCTATCACAATATTAACTTCTATGTACAACACAATCAACATCACAACAATATAAGCAACAACTAAGACATATAGGCGATATAAAGCGATAAATGCAAGAATAAATGAAAAGAGATAAAAGAAAGGAAATGCAAACTGGACACGATGATTTATAGTGGTTCAGCTATAAGGACACCTTCCTTGCCCTACTCCACTCCCCGAGTCACCTACTCGAGAGTTTTCTTCACTACTCAACAAACTCCCTTATGGCGGAGAAACCTTACACACCTTTGCTTACACCATTTAACGACACCAAGCAAAATGTCGAGTTCTAATTGTAGCTAGAACCAATCTCACGACTTCGATCACTACACAACTTCTACACACGACTTCTTCACACCACTACTTCTTCACAACTATACGACTTCTTCACACCACTACTTCTTCACAACTACACGACTTCTTCACGCCACTACTTCTTCATGACTACATGACTTCTTCACACTACTACTTCTTCACAACTACATGACTTCTTCACACTACTACTTATTCATACCTCTTCTTACTCACCTATTGACTCACTACTAAGTAAGATCATCTTGATCTACTTATTACATATGCTTACATAACTTACTTCTACAACTTCACATCAATACTAACTAGATTCTAATACTTCTTTGACTTGATGTTGAAGGAGTATTCTTCTCTTGCACTTTGAGTGGTGAAGGATTGAATCACTTGAAACAAAGACTTATAATCTTATGATCAAAGGATTTAGAAGGATGTTTAGAAAGGATTGGGACTGAAAATTTTCGTGCAAAAGGTGAGGAATAATAGCAGAAATGAACCAGTATTTATAGGCAACCTTTTCTGGCAACTGGAGCGTGTCAGCCCCCTTAAAATTAAGGGGCCGCCCTATAGTTAAGGGGGCCGCCCTCCTGTAACGGCCATAAAGTTTATCTGTTGAAAATATAACTGATTTTGGTTAAAAATTTTAATTCATATGTTTATTATGGATTAAACATTTTCTTTTATTTACCGAAAGTGCTTTTCTAAAATATATAAAATGTTTATAACATTTTATAAAATTTGTGGTGTCTAAATAAAATCCCTTTGATCATAAAATGTATTAGACATTTGTTTATACATACCTTAAGTGATTGTTGAAGCATACTCGAAACGTTGAGATGTCGAGAGATGTTGACGTATGAATGCATAGATGATTTGTGATCACAGGTAACTTAAGCACTTTACGTTATGTGTTGTAACTTACATCTTTGTCATCATCAAAACATGAAGAGGATGTTTAAATTAAATATCGTAATATTTTGCCAACAATTAGTTTCCTTTGATTTCCTTGGTGTCTTAGGTTATAAACGAACTATGATTTGAACCAATCTTATAACACCCCCATTTTCAGGTTTGCAGCGGAAGGGACATGGGGTGCTATATATCGATCACATAGTACAAACATAATAAACAAATTTCATACAAGAAATATTTAATAAACATAAACCTTAAAAGGTTATTATGTTTTACAAGAAGTCCCAAAAGTTTACAAAGTTTAAAAGATACAAACGATAATAAAAGTCTTTAACATTTTTGAACATAATAAAACATTTAAAAACATGAGCCATCTTTGATCGATAATCTTTCCTTGCGCGGCCCATCCAAGCTGAGGTACTTACGGACCTGAGATAAACATGCTAAAAGTCAACAAATAATGTTGAGTGAATTCATAGAGTTTAGTAATAATAAAGTGAATACAAGTATCATTCATCGGGTAACAAGTATGATCAGTACTTGTCGGTTATTAGATTATAACATAGAGCTCATGAAACCGAACCTTAACCAAGTTTATCATTTGCCCCGGTAGGGTAATATTTGCCATTTACCTCATATTCTCAATATTATATGACCGTTGAAAGATGAGAGCTACTCATTCGGCCAGGCTGGTCAATGCCCAATATGCATATTTATAATATTAGCGTTTACACAAAATTAACGGTTCATGATGGGGACTTAATTGGCAAGAGTTACTCATTATCTTATAATCATGTATTCGGGTCAAGCATACCAAAAAGCTACTTGTATTCGTTTTGTAAAACTAGCATGTATCCCCCTCGCGAGGTTTATAAATCATTTAAAAGATTAAAAGCGAGGCTATAAACTCACTTGTAGTGTTGGAACTAAGTGTAAGGAACGGATGTGTCAAACAAGGCGCGTTCACAAGCCGCAACCTATCATGAATAAATATTTTCTAACTTAGATTTAATAAGGATGTTATGAATGCAAATGTATATGCCATTTATACCACTCTTTTGTACTCAAAAATATATTGTTGTCGAAAATATAATTTTACATCTTCGTATAAGGTAATAATGAATATTACTTGTTGTTGGTATTTTTAGTGAAACAATAACTTTCGAAAAATCATAACTAATTCGTTATAAGTCCGTTTTTCAAGAATTTTATATCCCCGGTTAGCTCTAAACAAGTACTAATACATTTTTATCATGTTGGTACATTTTAATGAGGGTTAGGGGCCTGTTTTCATGGAAAACCTTATTACATCAGCAACATATTTTCAGGTTTTATAAGAAAACACTTGTAACTTGTTTATAGCGTAAATTTCTCGTTTCAAACTCATTTTAGTCCGTTCTTTTTGCAATGGTTTCCTTTTATTCTTAACTTTCTGAGTACCTTGTCAAAAATAAGCCATGAGTTGCTGAGTTTTCTAAATTTTATAAAAATGTCCAGGCTGTCCCAAATGGTTCAAAATAAATTTGGTATAACTTGTTTTTAACATAACTTTTTCGTTATAAACCCGTTTTTACCCGTTCTTTCGGCCATGGCTTCATCTTAAAGTGTATTTTCTTTATCTTAGGTCAAAAATGGGTCCAAACCTACTGAGTTTTCTGTATTTTTAAAATATGACCAGAAGCTTATATATAATGTCAAAAATGGTTTTCTCATCCTATAACTAATCTAATTTCATCATCAATCAAATCCAACAATCCCATAAACTACCATACACCTCCTCAAGGTGTCATGGGTTCCTAAATAACATCAAACCATCTCTACACCAAAACACTACATATATATATTTCATAAGTTTAACAAAACATAAGATTTGAGTGGTACAAATTACATCTACTTGCATGCATATAAAAATTAATTAAAATGTGGTAGAAATATACCAAGAACATGAAAGTTTAGTGAATCACTCACTTGGAAGATTACTAGTTAATTATGAAGAAAACCTTAACTAATCCATAGGTTTATATTTCAAAACCTTGTAATGGATGTTTATAAACACTTATGAATTATTGCTCTTGCAAAATCTTTTCTTCTTCTTGTCTTTTGAAATGGAACGAGCTAGAGAGGAAAGGGAGAAGAGAGATGGAAAAATTTTTGATCTAAAATGTTGTATACATGCAAATGTTGGTGGTAGAATGAGATAGTGGATTGTTGGTATATCTTTTGCAAGACATGTGTCTTAGACACATGCCCAAAACCGGCCACCTAGGGGTGGTGGTTGGTTTTGTGTAGATTTTGTCCCACTTTGTTTTTACGGGGTACCGTTTAGTGCATAGCTTGAGTAGTTTTGACGTTTTCGGGTACCGGGTTAATTAGAAATAATTTTTAATGGTACCATAGTGATGAAATACTATTGTAAAAATTATGAAAATATAATTTTAGTAGATGATGAGTTTTTCAATAACTTTCACATTATTACTACGAATGCTTACGTAGTTATATATTTTTGATAGTTTTAAGTAATTAATTTCTAAAATAAAAGTGAAAGTAACTTTTTAAATTAGGATTTCAAGGAAAAAAAATAGTGGAGTACAAGAAATGTAGAGTTGACATATTATAGTCGTGGTCGAAAGAATTGGATGTACACGAATAACTTTCTACGAAGTTAATTTATTAAAATAGGATAGTTATTAAATAAACTATTATTTAAAATATAAGACATGAATTTTTAAGAAAAGTCACATCCCTATTGAAGATACCTTTGGAGGTTTGGTTTGGTTATTTTATTTTGGGGTATTGTTACAACACTTTGTGTTTGTACTTGGCTCTATCTTGTGCATGTAGTATTTCTCTATTTAGACACTAGGTGTTGTGATGATATCCTTGAAGTTACACACTCGCGTTTCCGCCTTGGCGAGGTGTGACAGCCGGCCCCCTTAAAATTAAGGGGGCCGCCCTCCTGAAACGGCCTGGACCTTTTGTCTTTTGTGGGGAAAGTTTATTTGGAGAAAAACTAACTGATTTTGGTTAAAAATTTGAATTCATATATTTATTATGAATTAAACCTTTTCCTTTATTACCAAAAATGTTTTTCAAAAATATATAATATGTTTATATGATTTAATAAACTTTGTAATAATTAAATAAACATCCCTTTGATCATAAAATGTATTAGACATTTGTTTATTCATACCTTAAGTGATTTAGTTGGATAAAATGATATAAACTAACTTAATACTTGTTTACGTAGTAATTTTACATTTAATGTTTTTACATTTTGTGATCGTCAAAACATAGAGATATCAAAAAATAAAAATAACGTTTTTATGCATTATTCATATCAACATAGAACTTAGGTACAAGTCCCCTAAGCACAAAACCCTAACTAGGTCATAACTTCCCGGAACTAGGTCTAAACTATCCCAAATCTTTACCATAAGCTACCACCACTTAGTATAAGTTTCCTAGGACATAGGATTAGTCACTAAACACTCATAGGACCCTAATCTAGGCACTAAACCTTAGGCTAGACCAAAATCTATCACTAGACAAAACTAGGTCAAAACTAAACCTAAACTAGTTCAAAACTAAACTTAAGCTAACAAGCACCCTACCACCACCCCTAGCAACCTACCTAGCAGCTTACCCTTCTCCTTAACCCAACCTAGCACCCTAGCAACCAACTTACAAGTAGGTGCATCCCCTACTTGTCCTAAACCGCCTATACGGCTCAATAACCACCACAAACCACCCCTAAACCGCCTCTACAGCCCCTACCTACTCCCTATTCTTCCTTAGTCATCCCCCCACCGCCTTTGACCACCTCCTCACGTTAACTTGGCCACCACTCCAAGTAAACTTAGCCTAAAGGGTTATCGAGCCCTATAAATACCCCTAGAACCCTTTCATTTCAAAACCATCCCACACCACTTCTCCACCTCAATATTCTTTGTCCTAGCAGTAGTATAAGAGTCCTAGTAGTCCTAGGAGTCGAGAACATTAGGCCTATAACCCTTGTCGAAGTAGAAACTAATCGAGAAAACCCTAAAAACTAGCTAGACCCTCGTTAAGCCTCCCCTTATCACGTAAGACCTTTTATTTGATCTAATGACTTTAGTACTGACCTAGGATAGTATTAAGATGCCTTAGATCTCATAGGAACCTTTTCCTAAGCCTTGATCACTCTAAGTTGCTCGTTTTCATTTAAATACCCTAAAACTAGTCGAAAACATGTTTATATGCTAAATTGCCTTAACTTGTGCTATAATCTGAATTATATGACTTAGTTAAGCATATACTAACTAAACATAAGCTAGGAAACTTAGTTGTCTCATTAAAATATAATTTGCATGGAAAAAAGACTAGTTTTGCAATAGTTTTCTTGCATAGGGGTATATATGGTAACTTTCTAAAAATACTAATTCTGGGCACTATTTTTGACATTTCTTAGAAGTTTTAAGTATAAGGACCCTTTTTGAAAATATAACCTTAGGATAAAGAGTTCAATAGTTATAAACATATAAGGACTAGTTTTACAAATGTTAGAAAGTTAAGGGTAAAAATGGTAAATATTGAAAACTTATAAGTCCAAGGGTCATTTCTGCCATTTTCCTAAAATATAACAGTATAGGGGCTAATTGTGTAAAGTCTAGGAACTTAAATGCTTAAATGTTATAAGTTTATAAGTCTAGGGTAGATTTTGTAAACATACAAACTATAAGGGTATAAAATGAAATATTGCCTAATAAATAAAAGTGCTATCTTTTTATGTAATGTGTCACAATAGTAGGGAGCTTCATGTGAGGGGTATCATGTGGATATTTCGTTTTGACGAGTTTGCTTGGTTTACGATTTAAAGTGTCCTGGCTCCTCAAACGATTATTGCATGACCTCTGGATTATGATAGCCCGAACGGTGATACATTTTATTTAAGACTAGTACTTAATAACATAACACAATAGTAGGGAACTTCATGTGAGGAGTATTAACTTCAAAATTATGATGGCCCGAACGGTATTATGTTGATGACATAATACAATAGTAGGGAGCTTCATGTGAGGAGTCTTATACTTCTGAATTGTGATGGCC
>LBNU01012031.1:11646-24875 GCA_014162995.1 Artemisia annua
ACTCACCCTTAAAAAAAACATCATTACTGTACAAGCACTAACAAGTAACATACATGATTGACATATTATTTGAGTCCGATGCTTACCTCTTGTGATTGCATAAATCATATATAATTTTTTTTTTCTTTAGTTGTCAACCCACCAGCGCTTTGATTAATACATCTTACTAGGTACCTAGGCATCTCACGAAACAAAAAAATTATTAGAGCGTGCTGATAACGTGTTACAAAATAATGAACAAGAATAAGAGAGGATGAGAGAATTCTTATTCAGTTATCATCAAGGTTACAAGTGGATTATATATATAGGGTGGATGAATGCATCTCAAACCCTAAAGCCCACTAGAGATAAATGTGAATAGACGCCGATTAATATTTACAACAAAATAGTTATTCTCAATAATTACTAAAAAAAAAAAAGATAAGTCTTTGAAAAACAATTAATGAAACCAACTTGTACTGCAAGTTCACCACGGATATATCTGTTAGTTTGTTAGTTCTAGATATCAACAAAAAAGAACACCAACCCAACCCTCAGCTCGTATACCATTCTTCCTTCAGTCTTTGATTACCTCCAAGAACCGGTAAACATACTTGAAGGCATGCGCACCCTTTGACACATATCGGCCACTCAAAGCACCACCTAAAGGTATCAGATTAAAGTCCATGATGCTTTGATGATTGATCTATTTTTATTCTATGATATCTCTAGCTAGTAGCTAAGAGTTATTATTCCTTGCAGCTTTGTGGTACTAAAAAAAATAGAGATTCACTTGTTACAACTTAACCTGGAGATTGTCAACTGGCTAGCTATTTATACCAATGGTTGAAGGTTCTAAAATTCGACGCTTGAGTATTGGGCACTTTCCTGATGATTGTTGGTATTTGATCTTCAAAAAGCTAGGCTCTAAACATGATCAAGATTCTTTTGGCCTAACATGTCGTCGTTTTCTTGATATACAGAATTCAAGTGTTAAACACTTGGAACTTGGATGCTTGATCAAGTCAAAATGCTCATGTTATCCTATTGATCCTTTTACCATTCAGAAATTGCTTATTAGGTTTAGAGAATTAGATTCTTTGTCTTTAGGAAGTTGCAATATTCAAGTCTCGGATTCAGCTTTAACCCCCTTGCTAACAAATGGCTCTAAGTTGCACTATCTTTGGCTAGATTTTTGCCATGATATCACTGCAATAGGATTTACTTTGGTTGCCTCTGGTTGTCCGTTGTTATCAGTTATCAGTCTTTGTAAGTGTAGTATTACCGACAGTGGATTGGAAATCTTAGCAAAGTCGTGCAGCTCTTTAACAGAAGTGAATATCTCTAGGTGCCAAAACATAACTGACCGTGGTATTTTGTCCCTCAACCAAAATTGTCGTCAACTTAGAACACTCAAGTTATCTCACTGCCGTAACATTACTGGTGTGGGCTTCCAAGGTTTTTCTCGAACCATGGCTTGTTTGGAAGCTGATCACTGTGCATTTGATTCTACTGGTGTTACTGGAATTTTAAGTGGAGGTGGTCTCAGGTATCTAAATGTTTCGTGTTCTTTAAAGCACACTAGGGTACATGGCCTCACATCGATTGGTTTAGGATTGGGTGCAAATATTGAAGTCCTTAACCTTTCTTATTGCAAATTACTTGAAGATGATACTATAATTAAAATCTCAAAAGGGTGTCCGGTCCTGCAAGAGTGGAACTTATCATATTGTTCCAAAATTGCGATATCTGGCTGGTAGTCGATTGGGTTATATTGTCAAAGTTTGGAAGTACTTAATGTAAATTATTGTGACAACCTTTGTGATAAAGGACTACTAGCTTTAGGTAATGGTTGCGAGAGTCTATCAAAGATATACGTTGACCGGAGGCAAGTTACTCTGTCTGGGATCAATAGTCTTAAATTACGTAGGAAGAATTTAGCCATATCGACGAATAACCCGCCAGGCTGCACTATTACAAGAATGACCATGATTTAAAGTTGAGGAAAGTAAAGAATATGATCCAAGAGGAAGGGGAGCCAGAAACATATATGAAGACACTAGGTAAGTTTCCTGTTACATTGAAGTCTTGAAACAATCATGTTATAATCTGTCAACCAAGACTTTTGATAAATGAGAATGAAATACAATCTTGTCAATCTGTGTATTATACATTTGACAGACACTGGAGGCCTCCTATATAAGGATTTGGAAATGTAGTCATGAAGCTATGGTGTGGACCTGTGGTGAATTTGGTCTTTTGGGGTATGATCAGACTGTTTGGTATAGTTGATAGCTTCGGTTTGTGTTCTGTATCTTTGTTACCGAGTATTCTATGCAAGTTTGGGCATGTCCAAATCCTTCTCTTTATTTGTAGTAAGTTGTTATTAATATAAGTACAGACACAGAATGTAACTCACAGGTTGTAGAAAAGTCTGGAAATATATATTTTTTCGTGAAGCAGGTTTGAAATTCCTTTCCATGTACAATTTGCTTTCGCTTAAAAAATGTATATACAAAACTAGGTCATTGAATGTTCATCTACGTACATGAATTGTCTGTTAAAATTTTCTAATTATAACTATCATATAATAATTAAGAACGAGTAGCACATAATAGCGGAAGCATAGGATCAAGTATAACATATAAAAGTTAACCAAAACATAAATAGAAAACATACCGTATGCAATTCTTGATTGGGGATGAACAAGTGATGAACCCTAATTAGGGATTATATAGATCAATGAATAACCCCTTACCTTTTTGTTATTCGATCTCTTGCTAATTACTATAGTAAGTAATTACCTCGTTCTTGTACACACAAACTACTAACGAATTAAAGGTTGATGCAAGTAAACAAAACACTTAATTTTTTTTTATAAAAAAAAATCGATCCTATGAGGATTTGGAAATGTAGTCATGAAGCTATGGTGTGGTGAATATGTGGTGAATTTGATCTTTTGGGGTATGATCAGACTGTTTGGTATAGTTGATGGTTTACTTCCGTTTGTGTTCTGTATTTTGTTACTGAGTATTCTGTGAAGGTTTTGGCATGTCCAAATCCTTCTCTTTATTTGTAGTAAGTTGTTATTAATATAAGTTCACCACTTGACAGACACAGAATGTAACTCACAGGTTGTAGCAACGTTTGGAACTATATATTTTTTCGTGAAGCAGGCTTGAAATTCCTTTCCATATGCAATTTGCTTTCGCTTAAAAAATGTATATACAAAACTTGGTCATTGAATGTTCATCTACATGAATTGTCTATCAACAAAGCAACTAAAAATTGTTTCTTGATTTTGACTTAATAATGGTCTTGTTTAACTGCATTTCATTTACAAATTGATTAACTAACAAGGCATGGCATACTAAACATTTTGACAGAATTTAAAAAACCATGACGTACTTTACGAGACAAGTTCACTTAGTTAATGTTTCACTTTTGAGGTCACTTCAAATATACCTTCAACCATATTCGGTGTTTTTTTATTTGTTGATGTCTCAGGTCTCCTCTTCCTTAAATATAGAAGTGTCTCTCATCTACCAGTGTTGCTACTCTTTATGAACTCATAGATGTGCTTTCTTTTATGTTACGGCATGTTTTGTTTGTGTACAGTACTTTCAATAAAATTGTTAAAGTTCTTTTACTTTAACATCAAAGATCAGACTCTACCTTATACGTTAATGTCATATGCCGATCAACTTTAGTTCTAACTTAATTTATTTGTTGATGCTCTAACATCATACATCTAAGGCATCTAGCAAATGCCATAATACTCCATCCTAGATGATAGTTGTAATGTTTTGTCGCATGTGGACTATGAGAACGATGAAGCCCAATACATGAGCAGCATAAAAGCTCGTATACAATAGGTGTTATGAGCAACATATTAAATTCTTTCCTATCTAATCGTAAAGGAAAATGATTCTCATGCCTAAAATGGATTAGGCATGACTTTAGGCATACATGTTAGGTCTTTCTATCATTACTCGTAACAAAAATGGCGTGATGGTAAAATGGAGGATAATGATATATGAGTGCATTAAATTTCTCATATTATATAAGAGAACTAGAGAAGTATAGGAATTTTAGTTAACTGGCCACTTTATTTCTCATATCAACATTATAATGAAAGGAGAATAATGATATATGAGTGCATTAAAATTTGAAAAGGAAAAGCATAATAGCGCAAGCTTTGAAGTACATTCATGGCAAAATGCATAAAGCAAGTATACAATATGTCATTTTTTTTGGTGTTGATTGTTTCGTATTGTCATTTCTTGACATATTGGTGGTACAAAATCAGATAACTACAATATATATGTTGAAAGTGGTCACCATATATTTAACTAATATTATACTTCTTTATGTTATCTTTCTTTTTTTCCTTGACTAAAACCTTATATTATGATTCAACTAATATTATACTTCTTTTTTAGTTTTGTGGTTTATGACATTTTACGCCACTAATAATGGTGCTTTATTTATCATCACACAAACTTAAATTGAGTATTATGTAAAATGATTAGCGTGATCATTTCAAAAGTTGTTTGCAACAACCTTAAGTAATTTAAGCATGAAACTCTCGTATTCTACAACTGTTGTCAGAAAGTTTTTATCAACTTGATCAACCCGGTGTATTTACTCTCAATATGGTTTGCGTAAAATCTTCGGCCACCCCAATTTTTAAAAACATTATATAGCTAACAAAACAAAACCTCATATACTTTAAAAAATATACAAACTACTACTATTATAATAATTATTATAATTAGTATTATAATCATAACAATTATTATTAAATTAATCGCAGTACTAAAAACACCGCCAGCATACGCCTACATATTATTAAGTATATAAACGAGTTTAAATATAACATATAGAAACATTTATATTCAATGATTTTGAATTATGTTAACTACTTAAACTATAAGATTATTAAACAAAACTCGTCATATTTTCAAACCCAAGCAAATATAGTTGAAATATTATTTTTAGGGATAATTACAAAAATGGTCAAGTTGCCCAATCGTTGGGCATTTTTTACCTTAGAAAAAAAATTCCGCTTTTGACCAGTTGCCCAACGCAACTTTTAAAGGGGGACACGTGTCGATTTTTTGGGGCGACACATGGCGATTTTTTGGGCAACTTTGTCAAATTTTGGGCAACCTTGGATATTTGGCGTCCCATGGGCGCGACACGTGTCCCCCCTTAAAAGTTGCGTTGGGCAACTGGCCAAAGACGGAATTTTTTTTTAAGATCAAAAATGCCCAACGATTGGGCAACTTGGCTATTTTTGTAATTATCGCTTATTTTTATTTATAGTTATTATCCGAACATAATCCGCGTTCAATAACACGTGCGTACACGGGTTAAAAAGTAAGATGCACATAACGATAAATAATTTACTTGTAAATACCAAAATTTTGTAGATGCACGAGATGATAATAATAATAATAATAATAATAATAATAATAATAATAATAATAATAATAATAATAATAATAATAATAATAATAATAATAATAATAATAATAATAATATGTGAGGTCTCAAGTTCAATTCCTGCTAGGTGCAAACAACCTTAAGTGGCTACGCCAACCTCCTGAAAAAGGGAGGGCTTCACCTGGTTTGAGTCTGTGTGGCGGTGGGTTCAAACTCCGTGGATTAGTCGGCCAAAAAGGTCGGAAACCATGGTTATTAAAAAAAATAATAAATAAATAATAATAATAATAATAATAATAATAATAATAATAATAATAATAATAATAATAATAATAATAATAATAATAATAATAATAATAATAATAAGAAAACGGCTTATAAGTGCACACAAACAAATTTATTTAAAATATAATTATTAGTTATAATATAGTCTGAACCCGTGCGTCTAATATCACAGGTACAAAACATTAAACAGTGTCAAATTTTTATATGCATGTGTACCATACTAAAATTTTAAATAAAATTGGTTCACGTGTAAATTCCATACATGCACAAGACTTATAACGTGTTATATTATTACAAGAAAAAACTACATATTATCTATAATACTATAAGATTCAGTCCCTAAATTTAATGTGGAGTTATGATGATAGAGTTTTTAGAGTCACAAACAAGTTGGAGTCGTTTAGTAGTACATGATAGCTAATGCTCGGAATTCAATGCAACCTCATAATAACTATACAATCATGAAAGGAGATGAAGTGCAAGGGTTGCCCGAATTGATCACATGGCATTTAGTATAGAATTAAAAGTCGGTTAGATGAAGTGCAAGGGTTGCGAAAGGTTGCAAGAATAATTAATGATTTAACCTAATTCATGCCTATATAAACCGGCCAAAATCACATTTAGTATGTACATTTGAAGATGATTCACACATATTTTAGATCTTTGATTGTTGATAGCGGTATGTAAATTCTCTTTTGCAACATTTTGGAGATGATTCACACATCTTTTAGATCTTTGTAATTAACTTGGTCTTTTTTTTCTTAATTTAGTTATCATACGCAGGTACCATGAAAATCACACAAGATCATCTAACCGACTTTTAAATGGAACCAAAGATTGGGATACCAACTATTTTCTTTGTTTCTTATATATTTATGTGATTGTTATAGATAAGCATATATATAGATATATGTATTATGTTAATGCGTTTTCATATACAAGTAATTTATATGCATTTTATATTGATGTAGCTCACATGTGCGAATTGATTCAAGAAAATATGCACGAGCATGTATGTAAAGCAACATTTAAATGGTTAAATGATACTTTTTAGCGTGATTAGTTTATGTAAGTAGTTGCTTTCGAATGCTCTTTGAGAAATATTAAAATGAATTTATTGTGTGCAATTGAATTATTATTGAAAAGAAGAAGGTCCGCGCATCGCAAAGTGTTTTCTTTTTCTATATGTAGAATCATTAGTGAGAAACCAATATTTACGCCCATTAAATGAGTTTGCCATAATAGCAAAATACGACATATTAAAAATATCACATTGAGTAATGAATAGAAAGGAAAAAATACATAATTTTGACTTAAAGCCGTTTGTAAATTATAATATCAAATAAAAAAGTTGAGTTTTAAACATAAGCAAAAGTTCAAACTTTTATCGAAAAACAAAACCGGTGCATTTAATGTGAAGTATATACAACATCGAGATGGAAGTGCAAGGTTTGCCGAATTGATCACATGATATTTAGTAATTAGTATAGAATTAAAAGTCGGTTATGGATTGAGATGAAGTTGAAAAGGTTGCAAGAATAATTGATGATTTAACCTAATGCAATATATATAGATATATGTATTATGTTAATTCGTTTTCATATACAAGTAACTTATGTGTGTTTTCTATTGATGTAGCTCACATGTGCGAATTGATTCAAGAAAATATGCATGAGCATGTATGTAAAGCAACATTTAAATGGTTAAATGATACCTTTTAGCGTGATTAATTTATGTAAGCATGCAACTTGAATAATGAATATAAAAGAAAAAGTACATAATTTTTGCTCGAACCCATTTGTAAATTAAAAAAATTAAGTTTAAGACATAATAGTGGAGTCCAAAGGTATTAGGAATTATTAATAGTGTGTTAATTAATATTCATTTGGTTAGCTATTTAAAGTTGAGTTTATTGATAAAATTTATTAATATTAGTTAGACTTCAATGTTAATTTTCAACGAAATTAGTTGTACAATAAAATGAGATGAAGCTAAAAAGGTTTGTAACGATTTTTATACAGTTTATGTGACATTATTATATATACATTATTACACAAACTTTAACTTACAAACTTAATAAAGAAAATATTTAACGCACATTAAACTATGACCAATTAGATAGACCCAGTGTGCTCATATTACCATGCAAAAACCATCTAATAGACAAGTATTGTAGGGCTAAGTAATAGACCAAAAGAAACAAAGCCAATTTTTTATCATGCAAATAAGTAATAGGCCAAAACAAACAAAGCCATCACAACTTAATAACCAAAAGCCCATTTATAAAATACAACACCCACAAACCAAACAACATTCCTACATTTTTAAATTTTTTATACAAGAAAAGTCAAAACGTTTCCATAGCAACATACTAAACAATAAAAAATTAAAGGGAAAAATAATACACTCGCCAATACACAAAAAGAATACACGATTTAAACATTAGATGTTTCAGGCCCGTGCGTTGCACGGGTTCTGATTGCCTCGTGTTATTTTATAAAGTTTACATACTTTAATTCAAGTAGTTAATGTTACAAAAACAAAATTATTTAATACATGTCTGCTTATTCTTGTTGTAGAAGATTAAATGGAAACGACAAATGATCAAATCTTTAGCAATCCAAGCCAATCCGATAATCTTGTTTTCATAAATCTTCATGTAGCAACAATTAATTGTTTGATAATCTACATTTAAGATCAAGTTTCATCCATATTGTTTGATAATCTACATTAAGATCAAGTCATCAGGAGTGCTTTCATCATCAAGACTTTAAAGATCTAAAAATTTCATTCATTGTTTTGCCAAGTTTCAGTTGCCGGATAAAGATCGAGATTTACCAATTATTCTTACTTCGAGAATGCTAATTTTGATTTCAAGAATTTAAATGTTAAGGTCCGATTGATACTTCAAAAATAAGATATGCTACAAGGTCTTGCCCAGTTTTCATAACCAAAGATTATCAGCATTTTCAAACCTTCAAAGATTCATAATGGCTGCGGATAAATTAAACTATCCAAATCTTAGTCTATTCATTACATATGGATGATTTGTAAAAAAACAAAGTTTGATGTAATAGTTATTACCAGATTAGTAGATTAGATTGGAAATGAATAAGAGGAAAATAAGGTTCATTAGGGCCATAACCTGAAACTTCAACTTCATTAATTCATAATCAAACAAATTCATTACCTACACAAGTAATATATAAAGTGGCAAATGGCACATAAAAGGGTAAACTAACAAGCTTAAGGTCCTGTTTCTAATCAACGGTACCTACTTTTTTTCCTGCATAAAAGGCGACGAACTCCTTGTTTTTGGCGGATTTATGGTTTTTTACTAACTTCGTTAACCCACCTTCGTAGAAAATTACATGGTTTGGATCCTTGGATATGTATTATCATTTCCATGCAGCAAGTCCAATCATCAACAAAAAATTCCAATAAAATTTTCCAAAAAAAAATTTTAAGAAAAAGGTTTCGAAAAAAATGTTTTGAATTTTAAAACTCCAAAAAAAGAAATTTTCCAAAAAAAAATTAAAATAATTGAAAATTTTAATTCAAAAAAAAAAGAAAAAGATTCTTCAAAAAAAAAATTTTTAATATTTGTTAGAAAAAATTGTTACAATTTTCTTAAAAAATCAAAAAAAATATTTTTATTTTTCGACTATTTTTAAAGAAATTTTTTCGATAATTTTTAAAAAAATCAAAAATTGTTTTCGAAAATATTTTTTCTGAAAAAAAATTTATTTTCGTATTTTTTGTTTTTCGAAAAATATTTGAAAAAAAATTGAAAAAGAAATTATCTATTTTTTTTATTTTAATTTTTTAAAAATTAGCAAAAAATATTGGAAAAAAAATTAAAAAATTTTATTTTTATTTTATTTTTTTTTTAATTTTTCATTTTCTAATTTTAAAAAAATTTTCTAAATTTTTTTCGGAAAAATTATTTTGTAATTTTTTAGTGGTTATGGACTGTGGGCATGAATGGTTATACAGTACTCCAAGGACAAAACAAGTATTCTATATGAATGGGGGTTAACGAAAGTTTGTAAAAAACCTAAATCCGCCAAAAAAAAAAGAAGTTGCCGCCTTTTTGTGTAAGAAAAAAAAGTAATATTATGGAAATAAGACCTAAGTGTGAGTAGCCTTTTGTGCTATTGCCCTAATATATATGTCATTTCACACACACGTAATCACCATCGATGAAAGCTTAAAATTGAACCAACATAATACTTTTAGTTGCTTTAAAGGTGTTACCACTGCAATATAATGTTAAGTGATTCAATGTAAAGATCAAGATTTTGAAATTAAAGAGTTAGTTTAAGAACAACGTTAAAAGTGATGACATTAACCCCTCCCATGGTCGTGCTTAATGGTCAAAAGTTCTTGTGACCCATCGTAACTAAAATAGAGAGTAAAGTTCAACTCGTGCTAGTCAACTGATGTATGGTGGTTTCCACCGATAGCTATAAATACATTGTACAACTAAAATAATAACATAAAGGTCATACAGACCGAAAAACCAAAAATAACAAACCTCCTAGTCTTAGATATAAGATACTAACAAAAAATGTATTGGATTATTTTGTAAATGCAATTGCGTAACTCGCTAACCTTCTTGATCAACACCGGCATCCACTTTGTTGTTCTTGAGGAGTAATAACACTTAGAATGCATTCGTTATCACAAGTAACTGCACATTATAACTAGAGCTATGTAAGGTTATGTAGAGTACGAACTGGGTTAATAAGTCGACTAAATCATACTTAGGATCGACTAGGGTCGATCTGTGAACAGCTCAAAAAGGTTTGAACCCTTTTGGGTTTGGTCCGACCGATGGAACAAAGAGGAGATGAGGGAAATGGAGTAGGGCTAGAGGTATTGAATATGAATCCTAAGGAAACTTTGGTTAATTAAATGATGCCCCATGGAAGCTCGCTAAAAGGTTAGTGCTCCCATTAATTAACCTTAAAGTATATTATAGTTTGACCAACTTGTCATACTTAATCTTAGGGATTGGCCGAAAACCCACAACCTTATGTTTTTGGTTTTGCCTTTTTATCTTAAATATATTATCTTCGATAAATATATATACCCTGGTTAATTACCAATTTTACCCTCTAGATAAAATTACTGTATTCTCATTTACTGTCTTAGTTCCATTCATTTTCGTTCACTTTACTCGCGATTGCAGCTACTAAATCACTAAGCAAGAAAACAAAATGCCAACCAATAATACTTTATCTTTTCTGCTATATACTTATGTAGTTACAAATTTGCATTTAATTAATTAAAGTTTAATGTTCTAAATTAGGTCAGTTATAAATAGTTAATAGTTTGAAAATTTATTAATTTGTATTAATTTGATTATTTATTTATTTATTATTTTTGAAAAGAAAATTATAAATAAACAAGTGTGAAGATTAAAATTTTAAGAAAACCCTTTTTGCTAAAAAAAAATAAAATTTTTAAGACTTCTAATAAATGAATAATAGTTCTATATGAAACAATAAGTTAGAATAAGTAAACAAATTAAAAGTAATTGAAGAAGGAGGGTGATGAGACCACTCATATATTATTGGGAAACCACTCAACTTGTACAAGCAGTTAAAGCAACACTGTAAGGAACTGTACAATTAAAGTAATGCATACGATAGAGTTCTAAATAAAAAGATGTGAGTGTGCAATCATTGGCCGTTTGAAAATAGTAAAACCAAAGTTAAAAATTAGAAATCAATAAAACATGTTAAAAAAGAAATGCATAAAAAAATTAAAACATAAGTTTATAAGTAGAAACCGAAAAAAAAACAAAACATCAACACACTTTATGTTTGCACAAACCACCAAACAAATCTTCACGGTTTTCAAAACTACTCTAGTAGTAAAATTTCTTAACGCTATACCGCTTCAAATCTCCAATTTTTTTACCCGGCCCATAAAACTCCAAAATCACCCATCTTCATCACACCCACCGTCCAAATCACACCATAAAACATATCCCAAAAACCCAACTCCAACTTCTCTCCATCTTCCAATGTTTTTTTTTATAAAATCACCACAACCCCCAAAAAGAACACAATCTTTTTATATAAATAGTTTGTGACCCTGATGGCTGCCTAGTGCAAACCCATCTGGGATACTAATATTGAATAATAGTACACCCAATAAATTAATAATAATGGGTCAAGTACTAATAATAGATGGAAATGGATATGGAAATGGTGTAGGGGTGTATAATGGTGAAATGGGTCCCTAAACTCAGGCGGCGTTTAAGCATAATCCTGGGTGGCTGTTGAGTGGGGTCCTGATGAAGCAGTTCACGTTGGAGATTGCTTACTAGTAATGTGTTTTTTAAAGGTTTAATTGAGTTTTTTGTGTTTTATGGTTGAATTATTGGTTTGCTAAGTGTTTTGGTCTTGAAAGTGTAAATTATTTGATGGTGATTTTTTTGTAATTACTCGAAATTGTCGACCATGGATCTTGTTGGATTTGAATTGGTTAAAAATGTTGCCTTTCTCATAGTTTTTGCGGGTTTTGTGTTTTTAATGTGATGTATCGATTGCGTATTGTGGATTTCAATTTTTGTAGAATTGTATGCGATGATTGGATGATTTATTAATGAAATTTGGTAGATTTTGTTTAGTGTGTTGTTTCGGCTTTATATATCATGCTTTACGGGCTTATTTGAATTTCTGGCTTATGTTTCATAAGCTCACTTTCTGTGGCCTTTTTTGAAGTTTCGCTTATATATACTTATTTATGACATACTATAACTTATATTAAGCTGAAAACCTTTAATATAAGCCAACAAAAAGTGAGCTTTATGAACAATAACCAAACCAAATAAGCCATAAGCCGTTATATAAACCCGAAACAAACACTTTAGCTGAATCTGGTGGTTAATTTACACGAAATTTACCATTTATTAATGTTGCTCCATGATTGTAATATTGTGAAATCAAGAAGGATATCCTAAGATGAACTAGCTAGTTTGTTCATTGTCTATTAAGGTGAGCTTATTTGATTTCGGCCTTTTATCTATAAGTCTCCAATTTTCCTGGCTTTTGAGACCTTTTGGGGCTTATGTAAGTTTATTTAGATATAACAAACTTGTATAATGCCCTCATAAGTTCTCAAAAATTAAGCCGTAAAAATTACGGCTATGAAGTATATAAGCCGGAAATCAAATAATGTTTCATAAGCCCACATACTATAGCTTAAACAAACACCCCCCAAGAGTTACTAAGCATGCTAAAAAATTATAGAAGCTTGGATTTTATATCGAAAAAGTATAATTAAGCATCAAAGGATCTTTATGTTCTAGTCATTTACAGCTGATATTTCTGAAGGGTTTTGAGATCGCTTATTAATAATGATTGTGTTTTGATACAACAGATATAGCACTTTAGAGGGGGGTTGTTTTTGGATGCTTATCCAATGTGTTTGTCCAGTGTTGGACTAAATGTAACTGTTTGAATGAGCAACCTTGAAACTGTTTTATTCCAAAGGGTCAATAA
>LBNU01012031.1:24886-50694 GCA_014162995.1 Artemisia annua
GAAGTTGCCCGTCGTTGGCTTTTTTACTTCTAGGGAAAAAAATTCGCTTTTTGACCGTTGCCCACGCACTTTAAAGGGGCACGTGTCGATTTTTTTTTTGGGGCACATGACGATTTTTTTGGGCAAACTTTGTTCAAATTTTTGGGCGTACTTGATACTTTTGGGCTCCCGGGCGATGGGGCGCACATGTCCCCCCTTAAAAGTTGCGTTGGGCCCAACTTGGCCCAAGGCCGGATTTTTTTTTTAGACAAAGATGCCCAACGATTGGGCAAACTTGGCCATTTTGTAATTATCGCCTTTTTTATATTTATAGTTATTACCGCGAACATATCGCGTTCTCAACATCATAGTTATTATCGACATATCCGCATTAATAACAGGTGCGTACACGCGTGTTAAAAGGTAAGATGCGCGATAAACGATAAATAATAATATTACTTGTTCAGATACAATTTTGTGATGCACGAGATTATAAGTATCAAAATAATATAATAATAATAATAATAATAATAATAATAATAATAATAATAATAATAATAATAAAACGGCTTATAAGTGCACACAAACAAATTTATTTAAAATATAATTATTAGTTATAATATAGTCTAAACCCGTGCGTCTAATATCACATGTACAAAACATTAAACAGTGTCAAATTTTTATATGCATGTGTACCATACTAAAATTTTAAATAAAATTGGTTCACGTGTAAATTCCATACATGCACAAGACTTATAACGTGTTATATTATTACAAGAAAAAACTACATATTATGTTATTTATAAGTTTTTACATACTTTAATTACAATTGAGTTAAATGTTACAAAAACAAAATTAATTTATTGCATGTCTGCTTATCTTGTTGTAGAAGATTAAAGGATAACGACAAATGATCAAATCTTGTACAATCCAAGCTCAATCGATATCTTGTTCATAATCTTCATTAGCAACAATTATTGTTTGAAATCTACATTTAAGATCAAGTTCATCATATTGTTTGAAATCTACATTTAAGATCAAGTTCATCAGGAGTGCTTTCATCATCAAGACTTTAAAGACAAAAATTTCATTCATGTTTTCAAAGTTTCAAGTTGCCGATAAAGATCGAGATTACCAATTATCTTCGAGAATGCTAATTTTGATTTCAAGATTTAATGACTAAAGTCGATTTGATACCTTCAAAAATAAGAATATGCTACAAGGTCTTCCTCAGTTTTCATACAAGATTATCAGCATTTTCAAACTTCAAAGATTCATATGGCTCGGATACATTAAACATCCAAATCTAGTCTATCATTACATAGGATGATTGTTAAAAAAAACAAAGTTTTGATGTAATAGTTTATACCAGATTAGTAGATTAGGATGGAAATGATAAGAGGAAAATAAGGTTTCATTAGCCATAACCTGAAACTTCACTTCATAATTCATAATCAAAAAATTCATTACCTATACAAGTAATATATAGGGCAAATGGCACAAAAAGGTACTCAACTTAAGGTCTGTTTCTAATCAAGGTACTCTACTTTTTTTCTTGCATAAAAAGGCGACGAACTCTTGTTTTTGGCGGATTTAGGTTTTTTACTAACTTCCGTTAACTCACTTCGTTAGAAAATTACATGTTTGGTCCTTGAGTATGTATAATCATTTCATGCACAGTCCATCATCACAAAAAAATTCCAATAAATATTTTCAAAAAAAAATTAAAAAAAGGTTTTCGAAAAAAATGTTTTGAATTTTAAAACTCCAAAAAAATATTTTCCAAAAAAAAATTAAAAAAATTGAAAATTTTTTCTAATTCAAAAAAAAAAGAAAAGCATTCTTCAAAAAAAAAATTTTTAATATTTTTTAGAAAAAAATTGTTACAATTTTTTTCTAAAAAAATCAAAAAAAAAATATTTTTATTTTTCGACTATTTTAAGAAATTTTTTTCGATAATTATTTAAAAAAATCAAAATTGTTTTTCGAAAATATTTTTTTGAAAAAAAATTTATTTTCTATTTTTTGTTTTTCGAAAAAATATTTTTGAAAAAAAAATTGAAAAAAGAAATTATTATTTTTTTTATTTTTTAATTTTTAAAAATTAGAAAAAAATATTTGAAAAAAAAAATTAAAAAATTTTTAATTTTTTTTATTTTCTATTTTTTTTAATTTTTTCATTTTCTATTTTTTAAAAAAATTTTTCTAAATTTTTTTTTTCGAAAATATTTTTTGTAATTTTTTAGTGGTTATGGACTGTGCATGAAATGGTTATACATACTCAAGGACAAAACATGTATTTCTAATGAAGTGGGTTAACGAAAGTTTGTAAAAAACCTAAATCCGCCAAAAAAAGAAGTTGGCCGCCTTTTTGTGTAAGAAAAAAGTATAATATCTTGATTGGAAATAGACCTTAAGTTGAGTACCTTTTTGTGCTATTTGCCCATAATATATATGTCATTTCACACACACTAATCACCATCGATGAAAGCTAGAATATTGGAACCAACAATAATACATTTTTTAGTTGCTTTAAAGGTGTTTAGCACGCAATATAATGTTTCAAGTGATTCATGTAAAGATCAAGATTTCTTGAAAATTAAAGAGTTTGAGTTTTAATGAACAACGTTTTAAAAGTGATGAACATTAACCCCTCATGGGTGGCTTAATGGTAAAAGTCTTGTGACCATCGTAACTAAAATATGAGAGGTCTAAAGTTCAACTCGTGCTAAGTGCAAACTGATGGGTATTGGTGGTCACCCGCATAGCCTATAAAACATGTACAACTAAAAATAATTACATAAAGGTCATACAGACCAAAACCAATAATAACAAACCTCCTAGTCTTAGATATAAGATACTAACACGTATAAAATGTATTTTGGATTACTTATTTGTAACCATGCAATTGCGTAAGCTCCCTAACCTTCTTGATCAACACGGCATCAACTTTAGGGTTTCTTGAGGAGAATAACCACTTAGAATGCATTCGGTATCCACAAGTACTGCACATGTATAACTAGAGCTATGTAAGTTATGAGAGTACGAACTGCGGGTTACTAAGTCGACTAAAGTCAACTTAGGGAATCGACTAGGGTCGATCTGTGATCAGCTCAAAAAGGTTTTGAACCCTTTTGGGTTTGGTCGACCGATGGAACAAAGAGGAGATGAGGGAAAGGAGTTAGGGCTAGAGGATTAATTATGAATCCTAAGGAAAGCTTTGGTATTATAAGATGCCATGGAAGCTTCGTAAAAGGATTAGGGCTCCATTAATTAACCTTAAGTATATTAAGTTTGACAACTTGTCATACTTAATCCTTTAGGGGATTTGGCCGAAACCCACAACCTTATGGTTTTTGGTTTTGCCTTTTTATTCTTAAATATATTTATCTCTCGATAAATATATATACCTTGGTTAATTACCATTTTACCCTCTATGAAAATATTACTGTATTCTCATTTACTCGTTAGTTCCATTTCATTTCGTCACTTTTTACTCCATTGCAGCTACTAATTCTACCAAGCAAGAAAACAAAATGCAACCATAAATACTTTATCTTTCTGCTATAGACTTATGTAGTTACAAATTTGCATTTATATTAACTTAAGTTTAATGTTCAAATTAATGTGTACAGTTATAAATAGTTAATAGTTTGAATAATTATTAATTGTATTAATTTGATTATTTATTTATTTATTTATTTTTGAAAAGAAAAATTATAATAATACAAGTGTGTAAGATTAAAATTTTAAGACTTTTTTGCTAAAAAGAAAATAAAAATTTTAAGACTTCTAAAAATGATAATAGTTCTTAATGAAACAAAGTTAAAAAGTAAAACAAATTAAAGTATATTTGAAGAAGGGAGGTGATTGAGACACTCATATTATTTATTGGGACACTCAACTGTACAAGCAGTTAAAGCACACTGTAAGGACTGTACAATTAAGTAATGCATACGATAGAGTGTCTTAATAAAAAATGTGAGTGTGCAAATCATTGCCGTTTGAAGAAATAGTAAAACAAAGTTAAAAAGTTAAAATCAAATAAACAATGTTAAAAAAGAAAGCATAAAAAATTTAAAACATAAGTTAAAGAGAAAAACACAAAAACAAAACATCAACACATTCATGTTTTGCACCAAACCACCAACATCTTCACGGGTTTCCAAACTACTCTAGTAGTAAATTTCTTACCACTATACCCTTCAAATCTCCAATTTTTTTTTACCGCCCATAAAACTCCCAAAAAATCACCCATCATCATCACACCACCGTCAAAATCACACATAAACATATCCCAAAAACCCAACTCCCACTTCTCTCATCTTCCAATTTTTTTTTTATAAAATCACCCAACAACCCAAAAGAACACAATCTTTTTTATATAAAGTTTGTGACTTGATGGCTGCTAGTGCAAACCCATCTGGGAATACTAATAATAATAATAGTAACACCAATAATAATAATAATGGGTCAAGTACTAATAATAATGGAAATGGAAATGGAAATGGTGTAGGGGTTGTTAATGGTGAAGTGGGTCCTACTCAGGCGGCGTTAAGACATAATCCTGGGTTGGCTGTTGAGTGGGGTCCTGATGAACAGTCACTGTTGGAGGAACTGCTTACTAAGTATGTGTTTTTTAAGGTTTAATTGATGTTTTTTGTGTTTATGGTTGAATTATTGGTTTGCTTAGTGTTTTGGATCTTGAAAGTGTNCGCAGCCAATTATCACTGCGGTGAGCTTCTTAGGGGGTGTTCGCTTAAGCTTATATGTGAGCTTACGAGCTTAACTGATTTCGGCTTATATTTTATAAGCCCCGATTTTCTGGCTTATTTTTGTAATATTTGGGCTTATATAAGCTTATTATGACATACTAAACTTATATAAGCTGGAAAACTTTAATATAAGCCACAAAAAGTGAGCTTATGAAACATAAGCCCAAAACCAAATAAGCCATAAGCCGGTTATATAAGCCGAAACAAACACTTTAGCTGAATCTGGTGGTTAATTTACACGAAATTTACCATTTATTTTATGTTGGCTCCATGATTGTAAATATTGTGAAATTCAAGTAAAGAATATCAAGATGAACTAGCTAGTTTGTTCATTGTCTATAAGGTGAGCTTATTTGATTTCGGCTTTTATCTTATAAGCTCCAATTTTCCGGCTTATTTTGAGACTTTTGGGCTTATGTAAGTTTATTATGATATAACAAACTTGTATAAGCCCATAAGTCTCAAAATAAGCCGTAAAATTAAGGCTTATGAGATATAAGCCGGAATCAAATAAGTTCATAAGCCCACATATAAGCTTAAACAAACACCCCCCAAGAGTTACTAGCATGCTAATAAATTAGAAGCTTGGATTTTATATCGAAAAGATGATAATTAAGCATCAAGATCTTTATTGTTCTAGTCATTTAACAGCTGATATTTTCTGAAGGGTGTTTGAGATCGCTTATTAAAATTGATTGTGTTTTGATACAACAGATAAGCACTTTAGAGGGTGTTTTGGATTGCTTATCCAATGTGTTTGTCAGTGTTTGTGACTAAATGTAACTGTTTGGAATGAGCACCTTGAAACTGTTTATTCAAAGGGCAATAAGCAGATTAGCGTTTTTTAGCAATCCCAAATACTTCTTAAAACCACACTGTTACGTTAGATAAGGTATCTGTAGGTAACACTTGCTCTTTTTGTTCACTGCTTGTATACTTTTGTGATTTACATAGAGTTGTGGTTTCCTACAATGAAAGTAAAGTTTCTTCCAGAATTGTTCAGTAGCTTATTATCATTTATGTGTCTTTAATACAATGAATTATGTGGAGTAATTTCAATTCCCTTGTCACTTTTGCAGATATGCATCAGATAGTAGTGTATTGCGTTATGCAAAGATTGCTAAGAAGTTACAAGACAAAACCGTCCGGGATGTGGCACTTCGTTGTAGATGGATGAGCGTATGATCTATATTTTTCTTGATTACGTTCTTTTTCCATTTTATTTCATAATTGTAGAGATTAAGTCATATTTAATTGGAATACAAGTGAATAAGTAAACCATCTAATTGACATTATAACACTTGACAACCTTGGGATCAAGCCAAACTGCCAAGTACTTGCTTTAATAGTTGAGTTGTACAATATCATGTTGGTGCTAAAACGATGCCACTTTTTGGCCTTTAAGAATTATGCTAACTAGTTACCAGTTTACCTCTGCAAGATCTTATTATAAACTATGAACTCATCCAACATACAGCGTCTTGGTCTATTGCTCCTTTTAATTGTATATGTTAAGCTGTTACTGACCGCCAATTCTTTGTGAATATGTTTTCATTGAAAGTCATAATGAGCAATTTATATCTACTTGAGTAATTGAATACATACATCAGAGTTAACGTTTTTGCTCGATTTGTGTTTTGAAATTTATGGCTAAAGGTTTCTAGTATCCAAGCTAACATACTTTAAGTCATAAGGAAACAATGAAGTCATATTAAATCACGTAAATGTGCCTCCAATACAGTTTTTGTTGTTTCTCAAATAAATATAAAATAATTTCTGATAATAGTCACCCTCTCATGCCAGATTATTTTGTTATTAGAACTAGTGGCATATGCTACGAAATTCTAGTATGATTGCACAAATCCTTAATGTTAGCAACAGTAAAAAATGTGATTGTACTGAATTGAATATACAGGGCAATAGTAGAACAAATAGGATGCAATATCCATATGGTCATGCGTTAACTACATGAGCTGTGGCTTATCTTGTTCTTTGTTTTTCCAGAAGAAGGAAAATGGTAAGCGAAGGAAAGAGGATAATTCATCAAGGAAAAACAAAGATAAAAAGGTATGTTTACGCCTTTGTGACATAGTTTTAGTAGTGTGATGCTAGTGTTGATTGTTATTCTTTAATCTTTTTTATATATATCTAAAATAGTGTTCTGCCAAATAAATAAACGGGTAGAAGCATATAGATTCTTTTCCATGGTGTTATAAGATGGTAAAGGCTGAAGGGCCTTCTAAATTTTAATTATTCTTCTTTTTATCTTCTATTGATAGGAAAAAGTAACGGAACATTTGGCAAAGTCATCTTCTCATACTACAAACCGTGCCAATGGCCCTCCATATGCTCAATCAGCGGTCTCTATGGACAGTGATGATGGTATCTCGTACAAAGGTTGGTGTTTTGCTTAATTTTAAATGTGAAATGATAGACTATATGACAATTTAAACCCTTCATGCTTGCCATCTTTATAAAAATAGTCTTGCACAAAAATGTAACGCACTTGGATCTTCGTATTCTTGGTTTAATCATTTCTATAATGTTTGTGATGATGGGTCTATTAGATTTTGTTAGGGTTGTAAATGGACATCCTAGAGTTCGGGTGAAATGGTGAATTGTAGGTGACAGTTTTGAACCAACTTCTGTTATTTTTTATTTCAAATTGGTTGAATAAAACATTAGCCAAAAAAAATACAGGTCAGAGGAAGTTGCTCAGAATGTATTTAATTAGCACGGCTTCTCAAATTGCTTATAAAAATAGATTTTTACCATCAAATATTATTTGTAAATGCATTAACCATTCATTGACAATATAAAATATGGTCACAAAAGTAATTTTGGCGAACCTAGTTTCGTCGGACCCGTACTAGAATGACCATTTCAAGCCAAATCTGTTTTTCCCTGTTATTCAACCCATGTGATCCGCCCATCTTGTCATGTCGAATCTCCATTCTAGATTCTTCCGGTTTTAACTGATCCATATTTGTATTCCATATAGGGAGATGTGCGTCTTGATATAGTCTATATAACATAATATTTATCACATGTTTATCTATCATATGTTATATTTATCATGAAAATAAGGATCTATTTCTAGCAATCTTAGTAAAATGTGTTTTCCTGAAGTAGTTTATGTGGCATCTGCAGCAATAGGTGGTGTAGCAGGTCAGCTTCTTGAGCAGAATGCTCAGGCATTGGATCAAATTTCTGCAAATTTTGCTGCTTTTAAGGTAAATATGCATTTGCATAATTTAGGGGTTGTTTGGGAATGCGTTATAAACAGATTATGTGTTTGCAAAATGGCGTGGTAAGAAAACACGTCTCAACCTTCTTTATCAGAACTGCGTTTACTCTTTATGAAAATGCAAATAATCACCGTTCCTAAATCATTGGGGCAACACTATTTTCTGATTTATCTATGTTTTTCAAACGGAATAATCAGATAATCAACTCCAAAACTCAATCCAAAACACCCTAATTAGAGCCATCTTTGTTATGGTGAGATTAACTTTCTCCATTTGGAACTTTGATACTGTCTGCTTTTCTGATATATCCTACAAAAGTGATGATTGAGCACTACTTCAAACATTCAAGTAGGGCGAAGTCATGTATACTTAGGCTATTCAATAATTTTGTAGTCTGTGAGGTATTATGGGATGAGTAATTGTGGGTCCATTTCCGAGAAATCAAGATAGTCATAGTCCCTCATTTGGTTTTCGAAGCTGATTTTGTCAATGTACGGGAGTAGAGGTGGCAATCTTGACTAAATTGTTTTCAATGGGTTACTTTTGGGTTGTGTTTAACAAGTCAAATGGGTGAGGTTAAAATGGAAATAAGTCAAATAGGTGGACACATCAAAACTCATTTTTAGTGCATAAAATCACCTACAGAAATTAAACAATGATTGTACTAATATAGTGTGCACTTATTATTAACACATTTTTAATTTATAAAACATTAACAGAAGTGCATGAAAAGTGTTTTGGGTCATCCGACCCTACCCATTTGGACAAGTACCAAAAGCTACAAGTTTTAAGTGGCCCCATTGATTTCCCACCTCTTGGTGGGATCTAATAATTTTTTGCAATTCAGCTAAAAGTCTATTATACCCTTAAATAGTTGAGCATGTTGTTCTAACTCTTTTGTTGCAGGTGCATGAGAACATCAATCTCTTCTGCCAGGCGCGGAATAATATTGTTTCGATTTTGAACGAGTATGTTATCATCTCTTTGTCCCCCTCTTTCAAATGTTATTGTATATTATAGAAATGTCTCAAATACACTTTATTATCAACTTGTGGTTATGAATTAAATGCCCAAAATATCTTTTACTAGAGGGCGTACTGTGGACCCAAATCAACTTTCATTGATTATTACTGATTTAGACACTTATTATGGAATTAGCCCCATTTGTACGCATCTACCTAGACCCTGGACCCCTTTTCTATACTCACAAAAGAACTTGTGAAAAACAACGATATATCAAATCATTTTACATCAAAATGGAATCTATTAAAAGCATATTGTTTTTGTTTGGTTTTTGATAGTCATATGAGGTTTGTTTTCAATGGCTTGGTTTATGTGGCCCTGAAAAAAATTTGGTGCTAATTGCAGCTTAAACGACATGCCCGAGATAATGAAGCAGATGCCACCACTTCCTGTGAAGCTTAATGAGGAACTCACCAACTCCATGCTTCCCCATTCATCTTTGCAGAAAAAGTCATGAGTAGTTTCCAACAAAACCGGCACCTTTGCATCCTAATGAGTGTTCTTCACATGATCGATTAGGTGCAGCTGGTTTTTTCACCTCAAACCTGGAAGTGATAATGTTATTTCCAGATACTTGTCGAAATGTCATCTAGAATCGTTTTGTTGGGTTACATGTGTTTCCTTGTTAGATTGTTGTAAATATGTATGTAGTTGCGTCAAAGGAAGGATTTTCTGGGACTCTGTATATTAGGTAGGACTGGTTCAAGTTGATTCAAAGTTTGTTTTGGCTCTTGAAGGCAATACAACAAAAGGAAATGGCCTTATTAAGGTTAAATTTAGATTTAAATGTAATCATTCGACTGCTCATTCATGACACTAATGACGAAACAACTATCGGTTGTTTGTTCACTACTCAAAAAATATGATTGTGAATTTCGTCTAACCATAAGGAAGTCAAGTATAATAGATGAAACATACATCAAAATGATCCCGTAGTACAGCATGTCCAAGGGCTTTAAGTTTTTGCCGATAAAATGACTAGTGGAGATTTTTTTTACTAGCTAAAAAAGACTTGAGAAATTCACGAGTATTTTAAAGAACATAAAGAAAAATTCACAGGTATTTTAAAGAACATAAAGAAAATAGATTTAGATAATGTTTATATATTAGGTAATAAGCTGAAAAAGCGAAACTAATGAGTATACATGGTTGGGATAAGAATTTGTTTGTAACCAAAACAAGGGTTTTAAAAGATGCGTCATGACGGCGCTAAGGTGTGAGGCATGACCTCTACGTTTGGAAATAGACCAAGGCGTCAGCTTTAGGCGTGGCCTGAGATGGGGCGTGGAAAGGCGCTAGGCGTGGCATCTTTTTTTTTTAGTTCAATTCTGATAAAGAAGGATTTTTTAAAGAAACGAAGAAGATTACATGTAATGATAGTTTCTTAACTTAATTCCTTATGTATAACACTTTTTGTAAACTCGATATATATGAAATATAATATAACATATAACTCTATAAATATTTTCATATATTTATGCCGTTTTAGATCATGCCTCAAAAAACGTTATGGCTTTGCTATAACTCATAAGGCGTGAGGCTTGATTATGTCGTCACACCACGCCTCACGCTATTTATAATATTGACCGAAACACATAGCCAAATAACTATAAATGAAATAACTTCCGATATATTGTGTTGTATAAAAGTTAGCAAGATAGGTAATGTATTATATGTTGTTTCATGAAACAAAAAAAGTAGGTTGCTAACATAATACAGATGTTCATAAATATAAAGCTATAATAAAATAATAACAATCACTTAGAATAAGGGGTGTGGTGGCATGCCGTTGTGCATGTCATTTTGTCAAATCAATGTCACATCAGTATTTCACATTCACACAACCAAAATACCCCTCCCTCGTTTCACTTACCGTTTCACACTTTTTGGGCCCACAGGTTTTTTTTTTTTTTTTTTTTTTTTTTTTTTTTTTTTTTCAAACAAACTAAATTTTCAATCATAAAAATACAAATTACAATACGAAAAATAAACAAAATACAAAAATAAAAAAAAAATAAATGAAAATATAAAACATTGAGCCAACCAAGTATCAACAAAATTAGCCCCTTTTTGATTTAGCAGCCCAACAAAGTAGTAAATAGAGCCCCAAGTCCAAGTTATACTTTACCCTAAACTTACTCTTTATAATAGATTAATAGTAGTAATAAAAAACAAACTTTTTTTTTTGAACAAAGATTAATTTCATTTCATTTCAAACCTCACAAAAGGAGGAAGATACAAGATAACAAGTTACATCGAAACATAACCTCACAAAATGAGGAAAATAACAACATAACAAGTTACATCACAAGACATACACCATATAGTTGTAACAGCCTATAACAACACCTTCAAAGGGTGGGGGGAATCACCCGAGTGAGCTGACTGAAAACAACCATATAAAGGTGTAGCTTGACAAAAGAACACTAAGTACATAATACATACAAAGATGATAAAACAAGGCATCCATAAAGGAGCCTTACAAAATCCTAACAGATCTAATCAAATCCCTACGCAGCAGCAAGCCGACGATGACGGACCACAACAGATCTGAGCAGAAGAGGCCATCGGATCTGAGCAGAAGCAGTAGTGGCAGCAGCGACAAACAGATCTGAGCGGAGGAAATGACAGATCTGTAGGCAAACATTTATTAAAAGAAAGGGAAGTAAAAAAAGGAAAAATCCGGACGGCCGGCCATAGCCGACCGCCGGAAAAAGGCAGCTTTTGAGTTTAGGTGGGTTTTTCTGGTGAGAAGGAAGAGAGAAATTAATTTAGAGAGAAATGATGGTGATGGTGTTAGTGACGGGGTGATAACTAAAAGCATGGTGTATGCATTTTTGAAGCGCGTGAAACACAGTAGAAGGAAGGATAGAGGATGGGGATTAGTTTGATGGTGGAGGTGATGTGGTGTGAACGACGGTGTGGTGGTTTCGTTGTGGGTTGGCGGCGGTAGTAGGGAAAGGAGAGGAGGAGATGAGAGTGGTGATGATAATGTATGTGAGTGTTAGGGTGTGTTTTATTAAGGTGTAGTTTGTTAAATTGCAAATAGGTCCTTACATGTTATTTATTTATAAGCAAGGGTCGGGTGCAAAGACTATAATAATGAACATTCAACAATCTTCAAAGTGATTCGAGCTAATTTCGAATGAAATACATGTTATAAGACCATATCAAATCTTAATATATTATGAATTTATTTTTATATTTGTCAACATTGCTCAGATTCTTATTTAGACTTTTACATATATTGTTTTATTATTTGTTCTTTTACAATTATCTTCATATTGTAGGATGATACAAGAATTGGTATATCTGAATTCTTATGGTTGTATGGGTGACAGTTTCAAAGGAAGACAAAATTATCACGAACATAACCCGATCAACTATATCCAACAAAAAGGATAAATCATACCATCTATGCACAATGCATTACCATTAACATCCTAAACTTCAAAAAAATGCTTAAAACTTATATTTTTATATGGGGATAACTTACCTGCTTTACAAAGTAGCTAAGTTGCCTGCTTTCCTTTGAAAAAAAAGAGAGGGACAAGGACTAAACAGAGAGAACCATGAAAGTGCAGGGGCTTAATTGTAATTTTTTTAAAAAAATTTTACAAAGCAAAGCACGTAACTTTCCTTTTTTATATTTATAAAAAAAAATCCCATTTATAATTAAAATTTTACTACACACGTAAATAAATAATCAATAACAATCAACCGTCATATACTACATCTGCACCAACATTACAAAATATATATATATATATATATATATATATATATATATATATATATATATATATATATATATATATATATATATATATATATATATATATATATATATATATATTCAATCACCAGCCCGTGCATCGCACGGGTTGTATAATGCCTCGTGTTTTTAATTTTTAGACTTAGAATAATAAATAGCAAAACCCAAAATTTATAGGTAAACGGACATCATAGATTTCTAATATAAATTATAAAAGGTACTAGTAGGGTACCCACGCGTTGCGGCGACGGATACTCTGAAATAAAATTTTCCGGTGAATCATGTATTTTAGTTTATTATGTTCTTTTTGACACTAAATTGAAGGATATCAAAATTTCATGTGACGTATTTCAACTCCTTAACTAAGGAATTTATTCGTCATATTTTTTAAAGCGATTCTTATAACATGAGTCCATTTGGCCCGTGCCCGTTTAGGCTCGAGCCCCTTTGGCCGTTGCCCGTTCGGGCTTGAATATTTGTACAATATGCTATATTATTTGTATTAGTGACATTTAATGCAGGAATTGTGTTTAAGTTAGTTGTACAATATGTTTGTTAATTTGTATTTCTTACATAAAGGGTGTTTTAATAACTGCATTAATTGTATTTATTGACTAATTAATTTATGAATCTAATTGTGTAAAAGTAAACTGTACATTTTGCTTTAAGATTTGTATTCATTTAAAAATCTGGACCACATTAACTGCTCATTTAAAACTAAAATAAAGAGTGTTTTTCTGTTTTAAAGTGTTGTACATCATGCTTTAAAAGTTGCACGTCTTAATTTTAAGAGAGAGAGTGTTTTGTGTATTATATGTAACTAGCAGGGTACCCGAGCGATGCGGCGGCAGATACCCTGTAATACAATTTGTGACGATGAATGTCTTTTAATTTTATGTTTTTCGTTACAACAACTTTATATATAGTGTGAATTTATATTTAAGTAAATTTAACCATGCTTGTCATTTAAGTTGTACATGATGGTCATTTAAGTCATTTAAGTTGTACATGCTCGTGTTTTAAGTTGCGTGGGTTTTTTTTAAAGCTGATGTTTAAGTGTTTGGGTTATTGGATTTTAACACTATATGATTAGTAGCTTTATTAGATTGTATCATGTAGTAAAATGATTGTATATTTTACTGAGTGAGTGATTTAAATAGTGTATTAATTGTATGTGTTGAATAAATGTATTTATGATTTAAATAGTTGTAAATAGTGTTTACTTACCTGTAGTGCTAAAAATTTACTTAAAAAATTTAATAAGAGAGACGTGCTAATCTCCATTATAAGGTAGTACGGGTATGTTTGGCGCGGAGCGGTATGGAGTTTTTTGGAGCGGTGAGCAATGAACATTTTAATTTTTAGTGATCATTTGACAAAGAGCGATGACCAAAGAGCTATAACTGCTACTTTTAACAAACACACCTGTAGATAAATAATGCAAGCTTTTTACAAAACTTTTTTTCTGCTTCCATCACTTAACTAAAATGCAATATACGAAGTTATGTATTGAACATGTAATAAAAATTATAGTAATATGGGTCCAAGAAATGCAACAAAGTATCTCCTTTTATTTTTTAGACTTAACGGCCCACGAACAAAAAATCCGACACCAATCCACAAATACTAAAATTAATCTTTATATATATAAAGGCTAACCTAATTTTTAGTAAGAGGAATGCTAGGCTCACTCAAACTTTACAAAATAATTCCCACACGTACACATGTCGTCTAACTATTGGGAGTGACAGTAAGAAAGAGAAAATATAATAAAATTTGATTGGTCCATCTCATTTGTCACATGTGCATGTAGGAGTTTTTTTGTAAAATTTGTGTCAGTTTAGAATTACTCTTTTAGTAATCCGTAATATCACTTTTTCACACACTTGCACAGCCACCATCTACACTTTTTTTTGAATGGACCACCATCTACGCTTCACCTCTCCTTGCAAAACGCAACCAAAAAAATTTGTCCCTTACTTTTAACTCTTTCCCAAAACCAAATAATAAATCAACCTCTTTTTTATGCTATTTGAACTACAATGGCTTAAAGGTTTCATCTTCAAGATCCTTTAACCTCTTTCCTTACTTTTAACTCTTCTTCAAAATCCACCTCTCTCGGGTAAGGTTTGGTTAGATTTTTTTAACCGAAAGAGAGAATGAATGAAACAGAATAGTTTTGTTCTTTCTTCAAAATTTTCGGAAATTTAAAAATAGACTTTGATTCTCACATATCGATGATGATATCTCTTATACCTTTTGTTTTAAGAACAGACCTTGTGGGTTTTAAAAGAGAATATTGAGATCTTTTTTTGTTCTTCTTTATGTTTAGTCTATTGCATGTGTTGAGAGTGAGTTGGGGAGTGAGTGTGAGATTATTTAGGTTAGTTGATGTTATAGTTTGTATGTTGATTAGTCGAAGATGGGTAGGACAGATGTGAGGGAAAAGCATGTGCTTAAATTAAATTGTACGTTGTGCTTAAATGGTTGTAATTTCTGATGAAGGGGTGTTTTTAATAGCATTAATGTTGTTTGATAGAATTCGTCTGAAAATGATACTATGCTTTATTTTGTTGTACACTATGCTTATTTTGTTGTAAGTCTAAAAATTGTGTGCATTAAAGTGTTGTAAACCATGCTTAATTACTTGTAAGTCTGAAAATTTTGGAGAGAGAGTCATCCCTCTATTATATGTAGTATAGATATGAGATGAGATCAATACAGAACTCATATTTACCATAGAACCAATGAACCAATCATAGCCACTCATTTTTATTTTTTACATTTTTTTTAAAACAACATATCTTGCAAATGGTAAATCTTCAAGCTACAAAAAAATACCATCGCGACGAGAATTAAATCATCTTTTTAGATATGCATTGTTATATACTTTCGACGAACTTTTTTTTTCGACGAACTCTTTTTTTTAATAAATTTTCACCCAGAAAAATCATATATGATTCGTAAAAATCACATATGATTTGATTTTTACAAATCACATGATTCTTACGAATCATATATGATTTGTAAAAATCATATATGATTCGTAAAAATCACATATGATTCGATTTTAACGAATCACATATGATTTTTACAAATCATATATGATTTTTCTGGGCGGAAATTTTGAAAAAAAAAGTTCGTTGAAAAAAAAAGTTCGTCGAAAGTATATAACAATGCATGTCTATAGAAAGATAATTTAATTCTCACCGCAATGGTATTTTTTTGTGTGTAACGATTTACGGTTTGCGAGATATTTAATTTTTTAAAAAAAGGGTGAAAGTTTATTGTTTTTTTATTTTGATAAAAAAAAAATGAGTGTCTAGGAATGGTTCATTGGTTCTATGGCAAATATGAGTTCTATATTGATCTTTTGGCTATGTAATATAGATAAACAAATATGAAACATCCAGTAGTATTGGTAGGAATAAATTCGTTGATAAGGCAATTGGTATCCCGAATTTTGATTTATCCAAACATATGAATAAAATATCATTTTGTAACTCTAGTTTTCCAACGTAGGTGGGAAGTTGATGTAGCCCCATGTGATCCAATATTCCAATAGGATATTCATACATAACCAAATGACAATCGTTTTAATGTCCTCCTGTACATAATTATAAAGAAGTGTTGACATAAGAAAATTATATGAGTGAATGCTACAACTATATTCCAGCCATATGTAGCAATCTAGTTGTCTGCATATTAGCTATAGTAAATAGTACCGAAAGGTCAAACCAAATATCTAGTGATTAGATTATAAGGTGTCAAAGAGTATGTTATTAGACAAACTGTGTACGAGTAAGACAATAAAAGCAAATGTAGCACAAGGAGACTAATTCTGACACATTTTACAACATATAAAAGATGTAAAATACCACACATCAACAAAGCTGAAAACTATAACATCTAACCATGTAAAATTTGAAATATTGTTTGTGTTTGTTTACATGTCCTCAGATATGGCACGAAAAGTAATAAGTGTTTCTCGTTTACTTATCAACAGGTCAATTTAGATTAGGTTTAATCCAATATGTACCCTCTCGCCTAACCTAATTTTGCAACTTCATTGCTTCATGACAATGTTCTCTTGTGACACTATTGCAAATCAATCCAACACATGAGGCCCACGGGGAGTATTTTCATCTCTAAGTTCAATTAATTTCAAAGATAAAATACAATAAATCATCAAGAATGGAGGTCTTTTGTTCGCTTATGAGTAAATGTAGATGGTATATTAAGTGTTACATGACTAACACCCTTCTCAAGTCAGGTATATATAATTGGCATTGATGTTAAACTAAGGGCAAATTAGATAGGTTGGTAGTAGTAGGATAAATTGTAAAATAAGTCAGGCATATATAATTATGTTTTCCCAAATGCAAATATAAGGCTAGCTATAATGAAATGCATATTACATTTTACTACTAGTTGTCACCGTAATCACACGTCTATACTAAAGTAGAGAGAGAAAGTGGGTATGAACACTTCTATCCTAGAAAATGGCCTACAAATCATTTTCTCTTTTTACACGATCAATTTATCCTATTAACATGTGTTAATTGATTGAGATATGGTTTGACATGCATTTAGTAAATAACATGTGTTAATCCATTGGTGTCGCTATTCTATACTAAGATTTCTTTTGATAGGCAATATATATAATAATAATAATTGCTAGGAAGATGCTAAGAAATTATAGACACTAGAACAATACATCTAACTACGATGACTCACAACCTACAACTATTTTAACAATTACAACTCCCACAATCTTATGGACAAAGGAAAGAACCCCAATCATCCAACACCAACAAATGAATAGCCACAAAAGGACAATCGCCCGGTAGATAGCGGAAAGGATGCAAAACCGACCATGACCCACAAACGACACCCTGTCAAAACTTTGAACCAATCAGTTCGGTCACACAATCAAACTGAATGATGGCAAAGCAAGATGAAGTATGGTTGACTGAGAAACTCCCTAGGCCCGTAATGCCACTGCAAGTCGAAACGATCAAAATCCCCGACCCTTGCAAAACAACTCCAAACGACACACCCTAACCCCAAAACAACTCCAAATGATACACCCCTGAACCTTGCAAAACAACTCCAAATGACATACCCTGACCCTTGCAAAACAACTCCAAACAACACTCCGCTGACCCTTGCAAAACAACCTCCTACCCTTGCGAAATAACTTCATATGACACACCTATGAACCTTGCTAAACAACTCCACAAGAAACATCCATGACCCTTTCAAAACAACCTCCGACGCTTGCGAAGCAACTCCTTACGACATACCCACGATCCTTGCAAAAAAACTCTAAATGACCCGCCCTTGGCTCTTGCAAAACAACTCCATACGACATACCCAATACATTTGAAAAACAAACTCCAAACAACACGACCTCCTCGTGACCTTGCAAAATAACCTAAAACAACACTCCGCGACCCTTCCAAAAGCACTAAACACCACCATAGCCATCCGACCTTACATGAATCTTTTTCCAATTCTAACAACCTAAACCACAACCTCAACCAAAACCGTCACCTCAACGACCCAACCAAATGTTCTAAACGATGGCCATATCTAAACTAACTTGAGTCAAATAAGTACATATTATTGTCATCATTTATCCTATTTATTTGACTTGTTTTATTACATTATCTATGAGAATCGATACTTAATTGTTTACTTTAGTAATTCTCAGGTAAAAACAAGCAATTGGTGAAACTTGGCGATTTTGGACGAATTATGGAGCAAAACAAGCAAGATGTCAAAAGTCTACTGAAATCCAGAAGATGCGCCGTATCTCTATCAACAGATACGCCGCAATATCATACTTAGATGAATTCGAAGACCATTGCCTGACTTTGAAGAATGCGCCGCATGGAATTCTATCATGCGCCGCTTATGAAACTTTGGTCAACGAAGAAGATCAAGCTCGTTCTACTCTAGATACGCAGCATTACACTTCTGACATACGGCGTATCACTATCAAGACTTCACCAGAAACAATCCAAGACACTAAAGGACATGCGCCGCATAAAGATTCAAGTCACGCCGCATCTGAAGACGGTGTACGAATATTCCAGAATAAATTAATCTTGGCCCCCACGCGAAGTTAAGTCAATGCGCCGCATTTACTTACTCGATGTGCCGCATCGAACCCTCAGACAGAAACTATAAATACCCCAAGACCTAGACGAATTTTGTGTGCACCATAACCCTAAGGAGACGAACTCAGTCGAAGAAGCATCACAAGATACACCCAAATCGAAGATATTAGAGCTGTAAGAAGGTCCTGCATGTATTTAATTCATTAAGTAGTTTTGTTTTATTGTAATAGTACACTTTAATTCATCAGGATAGATGGGCTCAAATCGGCCACCAGACCGGACCCCTTAATATTGCTTCCCATCAATTAAAGTCTATATGATGATGTCTTTGGTGAATTATATTAGTGCTTTGATTACCTCTGTGTTTAGCTGAGTCTTCTGGGCTACCATACCTGTTCCTCGCCTATTTAGCTGATGTCTTAAGATAAATAGGATAATCATAAGTAATCATTAAGGGTTTACTCGCCGATGTAAGGATCCAACGAGAAAGGAATAACTGTAAAACACTTCATATAGAACTAGCAATAAAACAAGTGACAAGCTACTTAACTATCAGGACAGGCCTTCTTCTGCTTCTATTTATCTATCTGTGTACATGTTTGCTATTCACTGATTCGTACTCATTAGTTTAATTTACTGTTTAATACAACCAATCTGTGCCAGTCTCTCAGGCTGAACCCCCTTTCGTTAGATTAGGCTGTAAAACTAACTTAGGATATTAAAATACTGATTAAGTTAACTAGATAATACGTTCCACTCTTAGTGATCGACACTTTACTTACCATTATATTCATACTGACCGGGTACACTTCTCGTTAGGTGTGTGTGTTATTGATAAGTCGGCTAAATATAAATTTAAAACTTGAAGTAGCATAAATACTACTAGACCGCAACGACACATCGCGACCGCATCAGAGGGGTATTACTAGGGTTTAGGGTTTTCTTAGCCAAAATAAACTCGACAAGGGTCCTTGGCTTGCTTTGCTCGACTCCTAGGACTACTATAGCTCGAGTACTACTACTAGGTACAGAAGTTTTGAGGTGAAGAAGAGAAATGGTGTGCCTTTGAAATAGAGGGAGTGTCGAGCTATTTATAGGGCACGTTTGGAGTAGCGAGCAAGAAAGGCAAGAAGGAGGTGTCGAGGAGGGGGGAGGTGACTCATATAAGCTACTAGATGACTAACCTAAGCTACATGGTGACTAGGAGGGGCTATAGGGCGGTTCTAGGCCGATTGTGGTGGTGGTTTGGCCGCGGGGTGAAGGTGGTGACAAGGAGGTGATGCACCTCCTTGCTAGGGTGCTTGTAAGGTTCTAGGGTGTATGCTAGTTTAGAGGAAGGTGCTAGGTAGGTTGCTTGAGGTGCTAGGTAGCTTAGGTTTAGGTTTTGTATAAGTTAGGTCTAGTTTTAACTTAGTTTTGCCTAGAGAGAGTTTAGGGTTTTGCCTAGGGTTTAGTGCCTAGGTTAGAGTCCTATGAGTGTTTAGTGACTAATCCTAAGTCCTAAGAAGCTTATATTAAGTGGTGGTAACTTATGAGAAAGATTTGGGAAGGTTTGACCTAGTTTCCGGGAAGTTATAACCTAGTTATGGTTTTGTGCCTAAGGGACTTGCACCTAGGCTCTAAGGGGTCATACTAGAGTCTAAGGGTACTAAGATATCCTATTGTGCCTAAGGGGACTCATACATAAGCCTTTAACACTTTCAAACTAGTTTAGATAAGCATTTAGGGTTTAGTAGACACATAGGCCTAATTAGGGCTTAATTAGGATTTATTACGGTTTTGTGATGAGTTTAGTGTGTTAGATTGATAGATTACTTATTGTGTGGTGTTGTTGTGATCTTATGCTTGACATACTAGGAGTTTATAGGAGGTGAGTGTAGAGTTATTTGGCTTGTGTGGATATGTGAGCAGGTCTAGAGAGTCATGCAAGTAATGAATGCACATAAAAAGCAAAAAAATTTACCTGTGAAATACCTACTATAGGTATTTGTAATGGGAATGATGTTGATCCCAGTTGAGCAATTGATCTAGTATTATTATCTTAGATAAACCAAGACAACAATGTATAGAAACTGACTTGTTACAAAACTTAATCAATATGCGGAATTTATTGATTAACTTAAGATGAACACAAACACAGTAATATCACCAACTAAACACTTCAATATATTGAATACGAGCACTCTGAATAGTGCTAGGGTTTTGCAACCTTGAAGTGAATACAATACTAGAATAATTCGTACTCTAGTCTAACCCTAGGATCTCCTTTTATACACCAAGGAACCCTACAGGTTTACATACAACTTCCTACCCACGACTATGATCTTCCAATCACAATAGAATATTACATAATATCTATACTATAAATACAAATATTCTTATACAAACTTATCACATAGCAGCAGAGTCTTAGCAGTATACTTCCAGCAGTAGAGTCTCAGCAGTAGTCTTGTCTAGCAGTAGAGATTTTACACTTAGCAGTAGACTTGACTAGTTAGCAGCAGTGTAGCATCCAGAAGTAGAGTTACTTCAAAACCCAACAAATGATAGTGATGAGATTTTGTGGGTTATTACAGTCTTACCCCCTTAGAAGAAATCTCGTCCCGATATTTTGATGAACGTAGGAGTAGGGGAAAGAATGAGTCAAGAAAGATAAGAGGAAAGAAGAGAGTTGTACAAACGGAGTAGGAAATGTTTGTACATGTGCTAGATACTTGAAATCATTAATTTTATATCATTACTCACAAGTAAAGGCGTCCCAATTCTTGTAAGCAAGAGCTTATAAATTCATGATCCATTCGATTTATAACTTTCTTCTTAAAATGAAAGAGCGTCCTAATTCATTTTAATAGAATAGTCATCATAAATCATCCTTAAGTAGTATTGGCGGAAAACGGAAAATGTGGTCCACATTTAAGGAAATGTGGTCCAAGAACGTTTTGGAGACAAGTTCAAGTCATGATGGAAACAAGTTCTAGCCATGGTGGAGACAAGTAGTAGCCATGGTAGAGACAAGTAGTAGCCATGGTAGAGAAAAGTTCTAGCCACGGTAGAGACAAGTTCAAGCCATGGTGACCAGTTCTACAGTCTCCCTGTTTAGCAACTAGTCACCTGGTAGTCTCCCATGTTATGGCTAGAGTGACGGACATCAACTATCTCATTCTTGCAACTTTTGCAAGGCGTGATAGTAAAATATCATAGTCGAACATAATGAGGATTAAAGTTCGGCGTAGATATTCTTACAAGATCTAACTAATAGAATCTTGTGATATGACGAGAAATACAAGTTCTAACTTTTAGAACGTTGTAGGACGGGGTAAAGAGAGAATATAGAGTAGGAAAAATAGAGTGAAAAATGACGGAGGAATGAAAGGATGAAAGGAAGTGGGAGGATGGATGAAAAAAAATAGGAAAGAGTGGGGATGAAGGAGGAAAGGCAAGGGATGAAATAAGAAAGTATGAAGGAGTGAGAGATAACGAGGAAGTGGGTTTAAACGGAAGAGTAGGATTAAACGGTATAGTAGGAAGGCGGGAGATTAAGATTTGAAATAGGAGAGTGGGAAAAAGAGCGAGAGAATGAGAATTTGAATGTAAAGATGAGGAAAAAGCAGGAGGATAAGATTAAACGGGAGAGTAAGAGTATAGGATACTTGAAAGATAGTATCCTAATGGAACTTTTAGATTTACTAGATTCCTTCAAGATTTGTTTTCCCCCTAAGGTTCTTCTAGTTTTCCTAACTAGTCCTAAACTTCTAAGGGTCATGTGTTTAATTCTTTTGGTGGAAAGGATTCTAAAGTGGGAGAAGGTTTAGATGATTTCTTTCCTAAGGGTTTACTAGGAGTGTCACTATTCCTAGGTAAAGTTTCGGGTTTTCTCTTTTGTCCTAAGTTGTTTATCACTACTAGTATCACTATTATTATAAGTATTATTATTCCTAGGTACTTGAAACCGGATAAAGTAGCATCCATAGTTCCTTCTAAGTAGAATTCCTAATGTGTAACCTAAGAAATGTCAAATCCTAAGATGTAATCTAAAATCCTCGAATGTCTTATTCTTAGTTATAACTAGTAATCTCAAGTTCTAGGTTTTAAGTTATAAATTCTTAGGGTAGGCTCGGGATGTCCTAATGGTGTATCATTCCTAAGTATTTCTAAATCCTTAAAATTAGGTAGGAAATCCTATTATGGGCCTAATACCTCATAAGTATTCCAACCCTGTTGCTAGGCTAGGTACTAAAGGCTTATTCCTATTTTGTTAGTAAACTAGATATTAAAGGCTTAGTGTTCTAAGTTCTAAAGGTTTTCTTATATCTATTCTAATGTCCTCGATATCAAGTAAGATTCTTATCTTAAGCTAAATTCTATCTTATAGAGATGTCTTTCTAGTTTCTTCCTATCGGGGTAGGGATTCTAATTTGATTTCTAACCTATAAAAATCTCAAAGATTCCTAATCTTATTTTCTATTTCCTCAATTATTTCTTAAATAGCCTATCTTAGTGATTTAAGGTATTCTATACCTAAGCTTATATTTTCTAGGGATATCCTAAAGTCATTTCTAATCTCAAGTATGGGAATTCTAAAGAGTATGGATCGGGTTTTACTAAGAGGGGAGGGGAAAACTAACTCAGGAATTATAGTAATCTAAGTAAAGAGGGAAGGATAGGAATATGCTTGTATATGGCTATCATATACTTGTATATGAGATAGTTAGGGGTAGATTCTCTAACTAGGGGAAAGATAGCTTAAGGAAAGCTAAGGAAGTAGTGGAGATTTAAAGATCAGAGGAGAAAGAATTTAGATCTCTATGATGTAGAATAAAAATTCTCATCATTGGTAAGGAAGTGTTTGAAGGGTTTTGGTTTTAGGAGGTGAAAAGGGATAAAGCACGAGGGAAGTTTAAGGGGTTTTGAGAATCTATGAATCTAAGGCATCGGTGTAGTTTATCCTAAATTCCTAGAGGTAAGGGTTTAAGGTTGGTTATAACAAGTACCCAACTTGTCATATTTTATGGGATATGTCTATACTCCTAGGGGTTACTATAGGGTTTGGGATGACCTAGGGTAATTAAGAAAAGTCATACCTAATCCTAGTTTAGCTAGATTATCCTGAATTGAGGGGCACCAGGTAGTTTCTAAAACTTAACTTATGTTATTGATTTCCTATCTTACATATCCTACAGACACTAGTTATTCTAAGGCAAAAACTCTTAAGGTTATAAAAGGCATACTATTTAGGGATTTCTTCTAAGGTTTTCTTAAATCTAAGGGTTTGGGTTTGTGATGTTTCTTAGGTTTGATTGATGACATTCCTCATCATCATCAATCATCTTTTCTAAAGTACAAATCCTAAAACGGGCAAAGGCTATCTTATGGTGGTGTCTCATTTGATTTTTCTGTAATTTAGCTACCTTAAAACGGGTTTCTTGTAGGGTATTTCTTAAACTAATATAGTCAGGTTGAAAGCCTATGTTGTTATTATCATGACCTTCTTCTATCTTCTCAAGAAGGTCAAGAAAAATTTCATCTAAGTTATTTAAAATATCCTCTACCTGATCTTCCTGATTTTCTAAAGTTGTCCTAGTGGGATTTTCCCTAATTTCAACTTTCAAAGATGAAATGGGAGGGTTTACTAAGTAAGGTGTAGGTGCTAAAGTATAGGGCTGTCTAGGTTCATATCTAGGGGTATAGACAGGGATAGGGTTTCTATGTATATATGGTTCTCTATGAAGAAAGAACCCATGTGGTTCAAATTTAGGGGAGGGAAATGGTGGATGTAAAATAGGGTGTAGGGGAGTAATAGGTGATGCCTTAGCATAGAAATCTCTTAAGTGTTTTAAGTGTGGGTTATCTATGAAAGGTGTAAAACCTAAGGGTGATGGTGTATCTATACTATTCCTAGAGTCTTCTAAGGAATCGGGAAAATATGGTTTAGAGGGATAATCTAGTACATTTGGAGAGGAAAGAGCATTCTCTAGATGTAAACTAGATGAGACGGGGGGGTAGAATAGCGGGGAGTAGACATAACTATATAATAGTAAAAATACTATAAATCATTTAGCAGTTAAGCAGGTAATTGCTATACTAACCTTAGCATGTATTGTTACGGAGGATAGCAGGGGCACTGAGGACTTTCTCGGGTTTATGAAAAATAGTTGTAGTTTAGGTTTTGACCTTGTTCTCTACAACTGATGCTCTAATACCAATCTGTAACACCCCCATTTTCACGGTTCGCAGCGGATTTAGGGTTGGGGTATTACTTCATGGAATCACAGTTACAGTAATAGAAAACGACTCGAAAAGAGACGTTTATAGAAATTTAGTTATCATTCATTTGATTATCAGAGTTTTTATAGTAAAAGATATACTTTTACTATTGATGAGGTCCCAAAGTCTAAGTGATATGTTATGTTTGAATGATAACCGGATTGAAAGTCCTCCAAGTTCAGTGCCTCCTCCTGCCATAACTCCGTAGTAGTGATATACCTAGGATACATGCTTAAAAAGTCAACACTAGGCGTTGAGTGAGAGTCATAGGTTTAAGTGATAGTGAATACAAGTTCCATAAGGTTTAGTTGTTACACCCTTCAAGGAAAATGTAGTGTGTGTGATAATTGTGATGCATGCACAATTATCAAAAGTGGGGTATGTTACACTAAGCTCATGAACCACACGTTAACAGTCCAGGTCATGGGGTCTGCAGACCAACCATGAGGGGACGGGAAGGATAACTTTGCCAAAGTTAATCCTTCAGAGAGGTTCAAATATAGTACTTATTGATACCCTCCAGTGAGAGGTAGTATCAACGGGAGTTGTCAAACTCCAATAGATCTATCAACTATATTCGCGTTCACTTGGGTAAAATATCCCAAATGATTAGATTCAT
>LBNU01012031.1:61185-76500 GCA_014162995.1 Artemisia annua
AAAAAGGAGTAAAGAATGAAAGGAGAAAGAAGGGGTTGAAGAATTAAAAAGAAAAGTAATGAAAAGGGTGAAAAGAAATAGCCCTCCATATGTTTAACCTTAGGGCAGACACCGGGTTCAACTCATATGCTACTGGTTGTTACCAAGGTGACACCGGTATTGAAGACAAGACGTCGTGGACCCAGTGAAGCACTGCACTTAAACCTTCTAGCCACTCGGGTATCTCTCAAAAGAAACTTGTTTCATTCTCACGGGGAACCATTGTAATCTATCGACCCGTCTCTTAGAGATGGTTGATATTGAAAAGGAGGCCCTCTGCTCCATGCCTCCGCATAGGAAACCAAATGTGCACTTATTGAGTCTAGAGCCCTGAGATTCATCAAAAGATCTCATAGGAACACTTAACATTACTGCAATGGTGGTTCTACATCAATGGACACCAGTTGTAAATTAACGAGTCCTACGCAAATCTTAGCAATCTGCCGAGAACGTTTATGAGAGGATTTACTTATGTATTTCTCAATGATTGAACGGAAATTCCTGCCAGGGTCAACATCAAACAGCCCTGACAGCAGGTCACTTCGGTAATCTCTTGTGGGTTACGCTTAGTGTTCGCGGTGGTTCCAAACGGTCTACAGTCGTGGGGTGATCTCCAGCAACTCACCTAATCGTGGGTGTACTTCAGTATGTCTGTGTAAGCCCTTTCGGGGGTATCCGATTAGGAACGGCCATGGTAAGGATTAGAAGGAGTCTTCACACTATGCTGTAGACAATCTCTAATTCCGAACCTATAAGTACCGGTTGTTTATGACTAACGATTTTCATGCAGCTACCATCACCTCATCATTATCACCACCACCACACTAACTTTCACATGCTCATACATACATCTCAAAGTCAAAGTAAGTTCTCACCAAAGATCGATGCATAGAAGAGGTCAAAGAAAGATTCTACGTTATGTGAAAGCATCTACAAAGTTAAGTGACAAAGATCAAAGTGAAAGAACGGGAACAACAAATGTATNAAGTACCGGTTGTTTATGACTAACGATTTTCATGCAGCTACCATCACCTCATCATTATCACCACCACCACACTAACTTTCACATGCTCATACATACATCTCAAAGTCAAAGTAAGTTCTCACCAAAGATCGATGCATAGAAGAGGTCAAAGAAAGATTCTACGTTATGTGAAAGCATCTACAAAGTTAAGTGACAAAGATCAAAGTGAAAGAACGGGAACAACAAATGTATGTATGACAAAGACTAAAGACGTATGAGCATGTTGGAAAGGCGAATAACCTCCAAAGACAATGAAGTGACGAAAGGCAGATGACACCGTATCACAACCACAATAAAGAACAAAGAACAAAGAAAAGTCATTTATCTAAGATCACAAAGCATGAAGGAACAGAGACAAAAGACTATTCTACAACGACACACATAGCTCGACAACAAAGAACAAAGAAGACCAAATCACGTGGAGCTTCATTCAAACAACCATCCCTTAGGGGGAGATTGTTAGCATTTAAGATTTATAGAAAAGTGATGGTCGTTCTCATATTTGTAATATAGTGTGTCGTGTGTAAGAAATAGTTATAGTCTAAGCCAGTTGGGCATTGGACTTGGTAAACTAGCATGTCATGTGTTATATTATCTAAGTCTATTAAAAAGTAAACATAAACCAAGTCCAAGCCCAAGCCCAAGCCCATAGTAAGCCTTATGTAAGGAAGTATATAAGGCACCTAAACCTTCATTTGTAAGGTATGCTTGTGTGTGTAAGTGTGTGTTTTATATGAAATATACTCTCTAGTTTCATCTACTTTCTCTCTCTAAAACACATACATATATTCATCAAGTCACCATATCTCATTCAATATAAGTGTGATAAAGTTGATAGATTTACGGTCCTACAGTTCTCAAAAAGATTTTGAAGCCAAGTATAGAAAAGCAAAAGCCAAACTTGCACTTCTTGAGGCAGCTCCCTCAGTTCCTCAGTCACCTCAGGCCCCTAAACCTTCTTAGGCTAAAAACAAAGGGCTGGTTGCTGAAACCTTTGACTGGGATGAGGAATCCATATCCTCAGAAGATGAAGAAGTTCATGTCAGTGCACTGATGGCACTTTCAGATGACAACAAATTAGCTGTGGGCAAAAGTCATTCCAGAAGTGGTGAATGGGTCAACATCACCATGAGAAAGGTAAACATCTTACTTTCTATGAATGATAATAGTGATTGGCAGTCTTACTTAGATTACATTAATGTTGATCTTAAGTATGTGGAAGAGCAAAGGTTAAACCTGTTTTCAAAGTATAATAAACTCACTTTTGAATTAAATAAGTTCAGAGATGAACTTCTTATGCTTAAACAAACTAAGCTTGAAAATGTCACACTTCAAATTCAAAATACTGAATTAGTAAAACAAAACCATGCTCTTCAAGAAGAACTTAAGAAAGAAAAAGAAGTCTTTGATAGCTGGACCAAGAAAAACCCAAGAGTCTATGAAACTGTCAGTCTCACTCCTAGCACTAAAAAGAAAATGCTAGGAGAGGATCAGCTCACTGAATCCTCTAGTAAGACTCTCAGTGAAAGGACCTTCAGGCCAGCTGGTACTTCTTTTGAAAAAGAAATGAATCCCAAACCTACTGACTGGATTGAAAGACTCAGTCCTGACGGCAAGATGCCAAATCACAACACTGGGAGAATCTTAGTACCTGAAAGTCAGGCTATCAAAGAAATGCTTGGAGTCACTGACGAACCCAGTAGTACTGAATCCGTCACTAAGTCTCCAACTGAGTCCCAAGCCCCACTTCTACCATTGAAAGTACTATAGGGAGCTGAACCCTGTTCTGACTTAGGACCTCTTGTCTACTCTCAACACTCTCCTAAGGAGAAGGTGGGATTAGGCACAACGATCCTGAAAAGGCCCAACTCTGAACAAAACAAAACATTACCAGCTCCCACTGAAGCCTCAACATCATCCACCTCCATTGAGGTCAAACCTGACAGCACTGATTCAAAATATGATCAGCTAGCTGAACTTGTCAGGAAGCTAAGTGAAAAGTTGGAATCAACTGAAAAATTCTCATCTAATGATAAGGAACCAACTTCAGCTTCCTCAGGCACTACCAAACCAAAATCCTCACACAAGCCCCTGAAAAGATGTGAACTGTGTAATTATACAAATCATGCCACTGATGATTGTTATAGGATCTTGTTCGGCATGATATGCAAGCAAGAAGACCACAGAACTTCTGACCACTTGTCTTACACCACCTCCTTGAAGGCTCAAGCAAGCTACAAAGCTCAGGCTCACAAGTATGCTTCAGCCTCAAAGCAAACCCCAAAACAAAAGGCTAAACCTTTTCAACCCTGCACCCACTGTGGATTCAATGACCATTACCCTGTTGATTGTCTTATGTATCCTTGTTGTGATATTTGTGGTGAACCTTCCCATGATGCATCAGGACATGACAATGTCATAAAGGCTAGAAGAGGACTGACAACTAACACATCTCAGTCTATTGAGTCTTCTTCAAGCACCAAATGCAAGATATGTGGAAGTTCTATTCACTCCACCACTGACCATAAGTCCATTAACAAGTTTAAGAAGTCCATTAGACCCAAGCCCACTAGGAAGTGGGTTAACAAGAAAAACTAACCTAGTTTACTGTTTGTGCAGAGACATGCCAGAGATCCTGTTTGGCATCTTGATAGTGGATGCTCAAGAAGTATAACTGGTGTGAAACAATATCTGCATAAATATGTGGAAGAACCAGGACCCAAGGTAGTATTTGGTGATAACTCATCAGCTCCCACTAAAGGTTATGGTTCAGTAAACTGCAATGGTATAGTCTTTACAAGAATTGCTTATGTTAATGGTCTCAAGTACAATCTCATCAGTGTCAGTCAACTATGTGATGCTAAGTACATAGTTCAGTTTGATGACAAAAGAGGAACAATCTTCAATGCCAACAAAGAAGTTGTGTTGATTGCCCCCAGGAGAGATGATGTTTATGTCTTAGACATGTCAACTCTCACTCAAAATGGGACTTGCCTTTTCACAAAAGCAAGTGAAACAATTAACTGGCTTTGGCACAAAAGATTGTCTCACCTCAACTTCAAGTACATCAACAACCTTGCCAAACAAAACAAGGTTCTTGGTCTGCCCTCCCTGGTGTTCACAAAAGACAAACCTAGCTTGTGAGAAAGGAAAACACCACAGGGCCTCCTTCAAAACAAAACAAAATTTCTCAATCAAAAGCTGCCTTCACCTTCTTCATATGGATCTCTTTGGACCTGTCAGTCCAATGTCTATTCACCATGAGAAGTACACCTTGGTCATAGTGGATGAATACTCAAGATACACTTGGGTTTACTTCCTGACCAAAAAGAGTCAGGCAGCTGAGACCATCATGTCCTTTGTCAGGAACATTGAAAATCAAAATGACATAAAAGTCAAACAAATCAGAACTGACAATGGGGCTGAATTCAAAAATCAGGACCTAGAGTGGTTTTGTGATGAGAAAGGAATCTCTCAGAACTTCTCTTCTCCCTACACTCCTGAACAAAATAGAGTAGCTGAAAGGAAGAATAGAACACTCATTGAGGCAGCTAGAACAATGCTAAATGGCTCAGTCCTCTCAAAGCACTTTTGGACTGAAGCAGTCAAAACAGCATGCTACACTCAAAATAGGTCCATCATTGTCAAAAGACACAATAAAACCCCTTATGAAATATTCAAGGGTAGAATCTCTGATATCAGCTACTTTCATGTGTTTGGGTGTCCTGTGTTTATTCATAATCACAAGGATCACCTAGGCAAATTTGATGCCAAGGCTGATGATGGATATTTCCTAGGTTACTCACTAGTCTCCAAAGCCTTCAGGGTGTTCAACACAAGGAGACAGCAAACTGAGGAAACCTATCACATTACCTTTGATGAAAGCACTGAGGCTATTCAGTTCTCAAACACCTCAGTGGAAGAAATTGGAATTGATGATTCATCAAGATATCCTCCTGATGAATATCATCCTGAGTCTAGTCCTTCCACTCAATATCAAGCTGATGCTGACTTCTCATATTACATCATTCCTCACAACCTTCCTCAACCAACCATCAGTGAGTTTGTTGAAGCTCAACAAGTTCCAAATGAGATAACTCATACTGAACCAGATGTTCAGGAACCTATTGAAAACAACATCCAAATTGAACTCACTGAAAACCAAGTCCTTGAGGAACCTCAAGCACCTGTTCTTGAACCCACTCCACCTTCCAATCAAGCATCAACAAGCTCAAACTCCTATCCCAGACCTCAGGAAAGATGGTCTAGACACCAACACATTGAGCTTGTCAACATCATTGGTGAACCTGTCTTTGAGGGAATGCTTACCAGAAGCATGGCTGCCAAACTCACTGCAGCCTCAGCCAATGAATGTCTGTATGTGGACTTCATATCTACCATAGAACCCAAGACTGTAAAAGAAGCCATGAAACATCCAAGCTGGGTTCAGGCCATGCATGATGAACTTGAACAATTTGATAAGAATGATGTCATGACCTTAGTCGAATGCCCTCAGGGTGTTATTGTCATTGGCATGAAGTGGGTGTTCAAAAACAAGACTGATGAAAATGGCATTGTTGTTAAGAACAAGGCAAGGCTTGTTGCCAAAGGCTATAATCAACAGGAAGGCATTGATTATGAAGAAACGTTTGCTCCTGTTGCTAGAATGGAAGCCATCAGGATCTTCCTAGCCTATGCCACTTACATGAACTTCAAGGTCTACCAAATGGATGTCAAGAGTGCATTCCTGAATGGTAAACTCAAAGAGGAAGTTTATGTTCAACAACCCCCTGGATTTGAAAGCTATGAGTTTCCTAACCACGTCTGCAAGCTTGACAAAGCCCTTTATGGACTGAAGCAAGCTCCCAGGGCATGGTATGAAACTCTCTCAGCCTTTCTGATCCAGAACAAATTTGTCAGAGGAAAGATAGACAACACTCTGTTTATCTACAGGACAAAGGAAGATGTGATTTTGGTCCAAGTATATGTGGATGATATCATCTTTGGCTCAACAAGCTATAAACTTTGTAAACAGTTTGAGAAACTGATGACCAAACAATTTGAAATGAGCATGATGGATGAACTCGCATACTTCCTTGGACTTCAAATCAAACAGACTGATAAGGGAATCTCCATCAGTCAAGAGAAGTACATCATGAACACACTGAAAAAGTATGATCTTAGTGACTGTGTTTCAGTTAAAACCCCAATGGTTCCTCCCAACAACCTCGGTCCTGATCTTGCTGGTAAATCAGTAAATCAAACCATGTACAGAGGAATTATAGGCTCACTAATGTATCTTCTTGCCACTAGGCCTGATATTCAGTTCTCAGTATGTATATGTGCCAGATATCAGTCAGACCCTAAAGAGTCACATCTCACTGCTGTGAAAAGAATCCTGAGATATCTTAAAGGAACTCCAAACCTTGGTTTGTATTATCCTAAGTGCTCAGGATTTGATCTCAAAGGATACACTGACTCAGACTATGCAGGCTGCAACATGGATAGAAAGAGCACCTCAGGATCCTGTCAATTCCTTGGAGGAAAATTAGTATGCTGGAGCACCAAGAAACAACAATCAGTAGCCATGTCTTCAGCTGAGGCAGAGTATGTGGCTGCACCAGTTTGTTATGCAAATGTGCTGTGGATGAAAAGTCTACTCAGTGACTATGGCATCCATTACAAAAGTGTACCAATCTTTTGTGATAACACTGGTGCAATTGCCATATCCAACAACCCTGTGCTTCATCAAAGAACCAAACACATTGATATCAGATATCATTTCATCAGGGACCATATCATGAATGGAGAGATTGAACTACTTTTCATCCCCACTGAGTATCAGCTAGCTGATATCTTTACCAAACCCTTGGATGAACCCACTTTCACTAGACTGAAAGCTGAATTGGGCATGTTGGATATTGATAATCAGCCCACTGATTAAAACGTCCAACCTGATGTAAATTCTCTTCAAGGTCCCTGAACAACAATAAAACCTTAGTGAGCTTACCATTGTTCCACTCACTGAATCACCTTTCATCACTCAGCATACTGAATGTAAAGACATTCAGGGGCCTCAAGTCATGAAAAATGACATTCAATACAAAACTAAATGCTCTAAGTATTTAGTTAGTAAATGTCCTAGGTTGGTGACTGAATTTCTATTTAATATAGGAATATATGTCTCTTATCCAACTGTCATCCATGTCTTGGGCCCCCACAACTCCTCACCAAACCCACTAGGCATTAAATGCCTATCACTCACATAATATCTTTTGATATTTTATGTGGTGACATCATCTCTTCAAAAGTATACATTTGCAGAGACGCGCAACTGTTCACCTTGACAGTTGCGAAAAACGAGGGTAGTGGAGAGGTGGGCATTAAATGCGGATATCAAATTTTTCAAAACTAACTTTGAAATAACGCTAATATCTTTTGATATCCACACATATGCAAACCCTAATCCACTCTCCTATAAATACCCCTATTGGTAAAAACACACACACGCTTTCAAAACTATCTCAAACTCTTGCAAATTTTTTGTGTGTGTTATTCTGATAAAAACCACTGCTTTTCGACCAAAACTCCGACCACTTTTTTTAACCAAAAATGGCTTCTTCTAAAGTGATCCAATACGCTCCCAATGTGGAATTCCAAATTGAGAGCGTAGACATGACCAAGAACAATGTGGTGGGAAACTTTTCTTATCCTGAGGCATTTCCGGCCTACAGGGATGTGGTAAAATTTTTACAAAACTGTTTCCTTGCCACCGCCTTCACAAAGACACCCTCAGTCATTTATCATGACTTCCTGAGGTAATTCTGGTGTACAGCAGTGGTTGAAAAACCTAATGTCACCAAGGATGCTGTCATAAGGTTTACAGTGAAGAATGGGAAAAAACCCCTTGTCCTGAACTACAAAACCTTTGTCAAAGCCACATGCCTTGACTTCACTGAGACCTTTGCCCCCTTGCCCACTGAGGACGAAGTGAAAGCCGAATTGCTTACACTTGGGCCATATGACAAATTTCATCCTGAAGTGGCCCCAGGAACTCTTGGCCAAAGCCCCCATCCTGAAAGCCTGGTTCCCAGCCCCATGGATCGGAGGATACTGATGGCTTTTGTCATTCAGGTCCTTGGGGGGAACAAATCCTCCACGGAGCAATTGAATGCTACTCAATCAATGATAGTATTTAGTCTCCTTGAAGGTAGAAAAATTGACCTTGGAGAATTAATCTTCAAGGACCTCATTACCAAACTGACCACAGGGAAATCTAGGCAAAGACTTATGTCTTACCCTAGATTCATTTCCTGTGTGCTTCAGGATTTACTAGGTTCAGAGTATGTAAGGCCTGACGTTCTGGGATTTTAACCAGATGTCTTACATAAGACAAATTACTCTAAGGAACCTTCTGAGGTTACACCAGTCGCCCTGACGACCTATATGCTTACGGTCATTCAGGGTGACAACAAAGTCTCTCCCATTCCTTCTCCTACCAAAAAGGAGAAGACAAAGAAAAAGGGTCAGGGGTCCAGGAAGGTGACTAAACCCAAGTCACTCGCCACTGGAACCTCAGTCCCTAAGCCTAGCAAAAAGGGGCAACCAAAGACCAAGCCTACTGAGACACCCAATGTTGAGGCCGCTTCACTGACCTAAAAACAAACGCCAACGGAGGGTACTAAGACATCACACTCAGTGTCCTCGGGCAATCCCTCTCCTCATGACTCTACTGACATAAACAAGTTAGTGGAGTCAGGAACAACTTAACCTTCACATCCTGCTAAAGGCACTGATAAATCACAATCAGTGTCTCAGGGAGTTAAGGGTCCTATATCCTCGGTAGAAAAGCACCACTCTACTGAGAAGGGGACCCACACCAAATCACATCCTGCTAAAGGCTCAGGTAAATCACAACCTAAGTCTCAGGGAGTTACGGTCCCTATATCTTCGGCAAGCCAGTACAAGCTTGTTGGAAAGGGGGACCTCACCATCTCATTGCCCGATGAGGACACTCGCGAATCACTGCTTTTGTCTGAGGGCGCCAACATCATTCCCCTAGACTCAGAGGGAAATATACAACCCGCTGATAGGGAATACAACTTCACGGTTCCTAGTGATGGCACTGGCCAAAACCCACCAGTGCCTGAAGGGATCTCAGGGGACAAAGACTCAGGGGGCATACTACCACCCACTGATATGGAACCTACACCCACTCCCGAAGGTGCGCATTCCTCGGAAACTGACTCCGTGGACCAGGCAGGGAAAACCCACCCTGTTCTCCTGGAGGGGTCAGGGACTGACCACACCGAAGGCAAACCCTCTTCTGAGGGGGAGCTGGATGTACTTCAGGGTCCAACTCTGGCTGATCTCCAAATGCTTATTGATGAAGAGTCAGAGGAAGACCTTGTTGATTTTGAGGATGATGCAGGCTTAATGGCTGGAGATGACATGGATACTGAAGATGTCACCCCTACTGAAACTCCAGCCACTGAACAACTCACTGAAGCTGCATCATCTCATCCTGAGGAACCACTGCCATCACCTGAACAACAATCACAACAACCATCATCATCATCATCATCATCATCATCATCATCATCATCATCATCATCAAGTCACAAGGAGACTGAGCCCTCATCATCAAACAAACATGAGCTGGATGACACCAGGCCTATCACTGAAAAGGTCTTGGTTGAATTTAGTGAATACAACAATGAGTGGCTCTACTTTCAGCTGGAAGATGCCAATGATGATAGACATCTTGAGGCAGCTGCTTCTTATGCTGACTTCAGGGGCTCCATGGAAGAGAAGCAGGCTGAGCTCAAAACAGCTTTTACATCCACTGATGACAAAGTCAGTGGCTTGAAGACTTCTGTTGAGAAGTTGACTGCTGATCAGGGATCCCACTTTGCTTCCATCCTTCAGACTCTTACCAACATTCAACAAGAGTTTAAGGATGATCCAATCCTGGTCACCAAGCTCGCTGAATTCATGGATAGTCACAAGACCACCTCTGCTGCTCTCAGTAGCCTACCTACATTATTTAAGGAGGTCGACTTTCCAGCTCTTAAGTCTCAACAGGTCTCCATTCTCTCTACCCTTCAGGCTCAGGAGGCTAAGATCACCACACTCTCTTCAGGATATGAGCAGCTCACCACCAAACATAATGAATTGGTGAACTGCTACACTGACAAGTTGGCTAAGCTCTCTGAAACCCAACAGGCTTTGTCCACTGACCTCTCTAGCCTAAAGACTGAGACATCAGAGATCAAAGGCATGGTCTCTGACATCTTCAAGCTTCTTCAGGCTTCTCAGGCTTCTCCGGTTCAGGCCTCACCGGCCCCTCAAGCTCAGGCTCCTGCTCCTCAGTCAACAGATGCTTCCACTGAAGCTCCAGCATCTGTTGAGGGGGAGAAACTCACTCCAACTCGGAGGTTGTTTCAACAGTTGGACCCACACAGACATACAACGGATGATTCTCAAGCAACAACAACCTCAGTTCCCACACCAACCACTAAGATCATCACTGAAGCTGTCCTAATAAGAAGCTTCATACCGGGTTCCTCCACTGAAATCATGACAACTCCAGTCATAACTGAAGCAACAACCACCACCACTAAACACCCTGAATCTTCTTTCAGTACACCTCCTCAGGCTGACAAGGGTAAATCAATTAAGGTGACTGAGGACTCACCTCCCAGACTTGTTCCGGCTACAAGAAAGGTTCGTCATGACCCTAATGAACCAATTCTATTCGAAGTCACCTTACAAAACAGGAAGGTATTCAGGGGTACTAATGATGAAGTGGCGGCTGCGTTAGAGGAGGGTGATAAACTCAAGGCTGAGTTGCTGAGTAGACCTGTCATCTCTGAGATTGCTATTGAAGTGATCAAGGAGACAAACCAGACCATCAAAGGAGAACAGTTTCTTAAGCTTCAGGCAGACATGATTAAAGAAGCCAACCAAAAGGCCAAGCTGAACGCTGAAAGGAAACAAAGAAACTATGAGAGGTATGTCTAGACAATGACAAAGACTAAGGGCGAAGGCGCAATCACTGACATCATAATCCATCCTTACAAGAAGAATGAACCAATTACTATGACCATTGAAAGAGGGCCAAGAGTTCATGAAAGGTATGCCCCATTCAGGCCCTCTGACTTTGGGATCAAGGAATGGGATATGATGGTACCCATCCTGAAGAAGAAGAAAAACAAGTGTGTTCCTGATCTGCTCCAAACTCTCACCAACAAATACAAGGAGTTGGAAAAGGTTGCCAAGAGCCTTGGAATCAACCATCAGGAAGCACTCGAATCTCAGGGACTAGCAATTCCAAAACAAGCTCAAACCATAGGAAGGAAGAGGAAGGCAGTTGTTCAGGAACCTGAAGACTTTATCGTTGCTCTTCACTGCAATAGAGCTCCTCCTGCCGGGGTCAAGTTTGTACCAAACAAAGTTATCAAAGTCCCTGAGTATGGGATCTTCTTCATGGATGAACTCAAAGAGAAAGTCTTTCAGAGAGTCAGTGACATACATCTCGTTGAGACCACCACACTGCTGGCTTAAAAGCTGATGGCTAGAAACTACAAGAGCCCTGAGAATGAAGAGTTCATGATCCTGATGGACAAGATGATGAATAAGCGTCCTGATAAGCACATCTTACTAACAAAGAAGGCAAAGCTTGAACTCATGGGTATTAAGGAAGTTTGAGTACTTAAACCCTGACCCTCTTGTTTAGATGATAGGACTTATGTAACTTTTGATGAATAAGATGATGGCACATGTTTTAAAAAATTCAGTGTTTCTTATGTGATTGTTAGTATGTTCAGTGTAAGAAGAAGCCCATTTGCTCACTTACACTGATCAAACACTTAGGCATAATTTATATCCAAATAGGGGGAGATTGTTGGGTTACTTCAGTACCCAAGTCTCATTAAACAAAGATTTGAACACAAATTAAGTTAAGTGTTAGAAAACCTTAAACGACTTCAAGTCACTGAGTGAACAATTACTCAGTGAGTCACCTTTAGGATGCCAAGGACGAGTCTAAGAAGAAAGCCTCTCCACTCAGTGAGGCGGTTCTCAGTGAGNTTAGGCATAATTTATATCCAAATAGGGGGAGATTGTTGGGTTACTTCAGTACCCAAGTCTCATTAAACAAAGATTTGAACACAAATTAAGTTAAGTGTTAGAAAACCTTAAACGACTTCAAGTCACTGAGTGAACAATTACTCAGTGAGTCACCTTTAGGATGCCAAGGACGAGTCTAAGAAGAAAGCCTCTCCACTCAGTGAGGCGGTTCTCAGTGAGTGGCACCTTACCCAAAGAAAAAGGTGATGGATTCAGTGAGTGATGACAATAACTCACTGAACCCCAAGACTCCTCAACAACTAATGAAGTATGACTTAAAGAATGAAGGCCTAAGGACTGAAGATTAGGCGGGATGGAGCGGGAAAGTTTTGAAGAGATAAGATGTTGTCCTTATCACCTGAAGTCAAACTTTCCCTGAAAGGCAAAATGTCAGGGACAGTGTCATCACTGCTACTCAGAAAGGAGAATTGTCTTATGCCCAAAATAGCCTAATGTAACAGAAACAAAATACGTAAGTATTTTGTCTCCACTAGCTTAGGTCATCATTTGTCTTTTTCATAACGGTTGTAAAACATTTGTGTATAAATAGGAAACATAAGAGAGGAGTAAAAGTTGACGAGTTTGTGCAATTAATGCTTAGACATTCACAAACAACTTTTACTCCTCCAAAGAACAACCTAGTCCCTGAGATAGCTCAGTAGGACCTTTAGTTGTCACTCTAGCTTAGCGTGAGTTTAGAGAGGAGTCATACCATACTTGTCATTTCAATCCCAAGTGTTGTTCTGCAAACACTTGGGTATAATTCTTTGATTGATTTCTAATAAGAATTAAACATTGAAAAATATCGTGTCTACTTACTTTACGTTTCTTTCAAATATCTTTCAAAGTGTTTCAACACATTACTTAAGCATGGTGCATGTTTAAACTAACTTTGTAGTTAGTTTATCCGTGTAAACGGGACCAACAACTGCCTTACTCACGTATCCTTGTGGTATTGTAGGTGTGGATGTATGTCAAGCTCTAGTTGTTTTGTTCAAGTTTCTTAAGTAATCATTCTTAGGGTTTTTAGTGTTTTAGTTATAACATAACACCGTTCAGGCCATCATAATCCAGAAGTACAAGACTCCTCACATGAAGCTCCCTACTATTGTATTATGTTATCAACATAATACCGTTCGGGCCATCATAATTCAGAAGTTAATACTCCTCACATGAAGCTCCTTACTATTGAGTCATGTATTTATTTAGAGTTTAGTTATAACATAACACCGTTCAGGCCATCATAATTCAGAAGTACATGCAATAATCGTTTGAGGAGCCAGGGCACTTTAAATCGTAAACCCAGTAAACTCGTCAAAACGAAATATCCACATGATATTCCTCACATGAAGCTCCCTAGTATTGTGTTATGCTTCTAACTTTAATATTTTTACTTTATACCCTTATAGTTTAACATATTTACAAAATCTACCCTAGACTTATAATACTTATATTATTTATACTAGCTTCATAACCCGCCCGACGGGCGGGTACACTTCATAAAATTGTTTGACAAATACATATTTCTCATTTATTATATGTAAACAAAATATCTGTTTGAGTTTATGAGGGCTATTTGGGAAGTAAACAAATTGAGAAGATATAATACAATGGTCATATATTATAAAAAAACAAATAATGATAACCGTCATATTAAAAATAATAACATAAACTTTATTCATATGCGAAATAATACTTCTTTGTATACAACGTTTGTGGTGTAGTTCGCGTATTCGCCATCTCTGTCACAACAAAGAATCTTTAAACCTTTTTTCGTCTTCACTCTTGAAACAGCAACATATAGTTGTCCGTGTGTGAATACCGACTTTTGTAGAAATAGGCCAACCTGAGACAACGTTTGACTTTGGCTTTTATTAATCGTCATACCAAAACAAACTTGAACAGGAAACTGTCTCCTATTCAACTTGAATGGCATTTTGCTGTCCGTCGGTGTAATGATCATTCTAGGTATTGCACATATATTACCAAGTTTTCCACCTGATATTATCTTGCCTTCAATGACATTCGTTCCCATTCGTTGGATTTGCAACCTGGTACCATTGCATAGTTCGGCCTTTTGATCGATGTTTCGCATACACATGACTGGTGCACCAACCTTTAATGATAACATGGTACATAATACTCAAGTTTGAATGGTTCAAATAATTCGGTATAATGGTCACTCAATAAACACAGTTTCATTGTATATATTACCTAATGATTTTGGCAGAAATATAAAAATTGATTTATGTTGGTATATTATACTTGTTGTATACAATTAAAAACCGTAATACTATACTTCTTTGTTGAACAAATAAGGTTTTGCTAAAAAAAAATCAGATTAGTATAGAATAACTGATATTAAAACATATAGTGTTATAACATATAGTGTTTCAAAATTGAATTTGTTTGGATAAACAATTATGTTTACACTAATTAATGGAATTTCAAGGATGAAAATAATATTGAAATCGTTTTGGTAAAGAAAAAAATACCTGTAGATTTAGAGGAACTGCAGCTTGGAGACTTGCCCTTATTTGCAAACCTGGAATTCGAATACTTACTCATGGTTAGTAACTTTGTTAGAAACGATATAAAAATGATTTGTGATTTTGATCAATAAACGATAGAGCCAATATATGGGGTAGTATTAGGGTTTAATTTAAACACAGTCTTTGAAACAAATTTGTGAAAATTTTAAAAAAATTTGAGTTTTCAAATTGTTGATTGACTGTACCTAAATTCATTCCATAATTATTTCATAGTAATCCCTTGATTATAGGTGGTCATTAAAGTGTTTGTAACATAAAATCAAACTTCCCTTCTTATCCCTTGATTGTAGCCTTGATTCTTAAATGAAATTACGGTTTATATTTGGAATTTTTGAAATGAATATGGATACATGCAAAATGGGAGGACAAAGTAAACATGTAATCAGTCATCAAATAATGTTTTGAAACTTACATAAGATATCATCATCAAAACACATGCATGTGATACAAAAAAAAATGAAGGAAAAAAAAACAAACAGAGGAAGAATTTGATATTCATAATTTGATAATCATAATTTGTTTGCCTAAAATAGGACACTCGAATGCTAATGGATTCTTAAATGTGCAGGT
>LBNU01012033.1:26292-115317 GCA_014162995.1 Artemisia annua
AAAAATATATAATATGTTTATATAATTAAATAAAGTTTGTAGTAATTAATTAAATATCCCTTTGATCATGAGATGTATTAAGCACTTGTTTATTCATACCTTAAGTGATTAAGTTGGATATAGTGATATAAACTAGCTTAATACTTGTTTACGTAGTAATCTTATGTTTAATGATTTTACATTTTGTGATCGTCAAAACGTAGAGATATCGAAAAATATAAATAACGTTTTTACGCATTATTTATGTCAACACATCTCATTTTCTTCTTAGGGCGTCTAGTGTAGTCTGATTCCACTCCTTTGTCTTGGTTGGCTGACGGCGTCATCAGGAAGGATTTCCAGCATTCTTTTGAGACTTTGTCGTTTTCTTCACTTTATGCTCCAAAAACGTCCAAAATGATGTGTTTTCCAGAATTCTTCTCAAAAGTACCTAAAATGACAAAAGGAACGATTTAGGGCAATATTTGATCATATTAACTCGAATTAGGGCTTAAATGACCCTCTAAAACGGGTTCACTTTTCACCTCATCAAATACCATTACACTTGAGGTTTGTTTGTCCTCAAGCAAATAGGCTTTTATTCCAATCAAAATATGAGTTAGGGGTCATTTAACACTAATATAAAAGTAATTACAACAAATAGTTATTCGACCCTAATCATAATAAGCACGGAAATCATACACTAGCACCTCACAAATAGTGTTTGGATACTCTCATCTCTCGGGTGTTATAAACCTATATAACTACATTGGAAATGGAATAAAGTCACTCACTACCTGTCATAGCAAATAGATTACCATAGGCTTGGGAGAGGATCAATTACTCCTCCACTAGGTGTAAGCATCTAAGATAAACTATCAAAGAGGGCTTTCTAAAGGGTTGTAATGTAAGGTGTAGGGATATGATAAACACGGTTTAGTTGGAATAAAGGGTATTTTACTGGTGGCAAGTTAATTATCATGATCAAATACATGTACTATACAATGTTGCTAAGCCAAGACTCGACTCAACTTAAGCTAAAAACGAAATAACAAAAACATAAACAAACATAAAAAAACGGGATGGTAGTCCGTATGTTTTTTTCTACTTCTCTTTTTCTCATTTTTTTGTATTTTTTCTTGATTTTTTCGAATTATTATTTATTTATTTATTTATTTTTTATTTTTATTATTTTTTTTTTGCATACGCTCTTGCCCTACCATCCAAAATAATACATCATAGGGGCCTCGGTTCTCCCCTTACACTTGAATTTTTACATACTTTACAAATAACTAATCTAGTGACTCGAATTAAGATCATCGAAACACTCGGAGTAATTTTTTTTTTAAATATTTAGCACATATGGGGGTAATAATGTTGTTCTTCCCCATTACTCCATTAAACTAGTACTTTACCCATGAGTCCCAATCGTCCCAAAACAATATGTACAAGGATATGACTCGACTTAGCAACCATGTAATCAATTAGATAATTAACAAAGGGTTTAACATAACTGTTGTCACAATAATGCACTAAAGATGAGTGCATACAAGGTAGGCTAAGGCGATTTGGGTGTACATTTAAGTGGGGTGTAACAAATTCTCACTTTGAGTAAGATGCTCAAAGGTCGAAATGAAAAGATAGGCTCTGAGGGGTGTACTAGGGGTATCGTGTACCAAAAATGGGTACAACGCAAAGGGTGTGGGAGAATTACTTGACCAATGTAGCCAACGTAATTATAACAAAAACACGGGTGTAAAACAAGGGGTTAATCCTAATGCCTCTTATCATGTAGTAGATCTAACTACACGAATGTAGTCTCACTTGTGGATTTGAGATGGTCCTAACGCAAGTTCTAGAATCTAAGTGCTACCGGTACACACATCATAGCATAAATGCTTTTCCTACCAATTCTAGGGGCGAACCTCACATATTTGGGGTGGAAAATTTTTTAGTGGTACGGTTTTTGTGCTAGTCATATAATTTCCTATCCATGAGACGCTTATTAGGACCAAAGTTTCACTTCTAAATGTTGTAAAAAATTTTAAATTGGCGCTAAAATTGCCCTAACAAATATTTCTCTCGGTTTTATTACAAATTTACTATCAAACAAACAAAAATCAAGCGCAATTGCATTCTCTAAGGTGTCTTCATTTCCCCCCCTTACACTTAAACCGAACATTGTCCCCAATGTTCACATAAAAGATGTAAAAGTAATGAAAATGAAAGAATGAAACAAATACTCCCCTGATTCGTTGGTTGTGGATAGTGAGGTAACATGGTGAGATCTTCTTCCAAGAAAGATGAACGCTCAAAGCTTCCCTTCCGAAATATAAATCATCTCCTTGTCCAAAATAACCTGTTAACCTGAAAAACAATAAAGGCGAACCTCGCGTAAAATCGGCGGTATAATCTATAATAGGATATAATGCTTGTGGAATGAATGTTTTTGCAGAATTCCTGGAGATTATAAGTTAGAGAATTAACAAAACTTTTTATGATTCCGGAAGAAAAACAAAACTTTCAAAAATTTCAGAAAATTATTGTCTGACGCCGTCAGGTTGTAAGGCCTGACGCCGTCAGAAATGATCTGACGGAATTCTCATGTTAAGTTTCCGGAAAATTTTTGGAAAAACTATACCTTACTTCCTGGAATTCCTGCAAAAGCATCATTATGACTCGATACAAGCATTTGACTCAAACAAGTACTAATATGTATGTTAATTTACATTGTTATGATTCATGTTCATTCGTTCTTATAAACCGATTTAGATTTCCCTTACACTTATCTTTTGCAAAATACCTTTATATGTAGTTAAGACGAAGTTAAAAACAAAATAAAGCATTTTTACAATTTTGAAACATGAATCAATAACAATAAAAATAAAACACACATACGGAAATAAAAACAAACAAACAAACAAACAAATAAACACAAAGCAAATAAAGCTTGGGTTGCCTCCCAAGAAGCGCTTTTCTTTATTAACGAGTCTTGTAGCTAGACTCGAAGTCACCGTACATTATGTGACTTCATCTCGCATTACGACGTAACCCTGATAGATATAATCCTTGTTATCTGGATGATGATATCTCAATCGTTCGCACTCGCAGTCACTTCACCTCCTCCTTTGCTGATCAGGCTAACTACCTCATCCTGATGTAGGCTTTTAATTGTGAATGGTCCGTACCACCAAGGACTGGGTTCATCGGTGGGTGCCTTTGTTTCTAGATGCCTTAGGAGCACTGAGTCCCCTTTTGTAAACTCCACGTGGCTATCGACCTGCTCCTCAACTTCCACAAAATTCTCCTTATCATCCTTACCTTCTCCTATCTCATTCTCCTTGTAATTCTTAATCTTTGCCTCCCATGCAAGGATTTTCTTACAAACATTACCACGGAGTATACCGGGGTCCGCTTCCATCTTCCTTCGTAGAGTAGCTTCTCTGATGTATCTTGGAATCGTTGGGAAGCTTATTGTTTTCTTTCCCTTTTTGATTCGGATAGTATTACTCTCGTAATCGATTTGTGCCCTAGTAGTAGCGAGAAATGGTGACCCAAGAATTATGGGCATATTCGTATCATCTCTGTCAACGATCATGAAGTCGACCGGATACATGAATCCAGCAACGTTAACCAGCACATCTTCTGCAATTCCTAACGGGTACTCATAAGAATGTTTTGCAAAGGAAAGTTTAGTACGGGTGACGGATGGCAGTTCATTGGTTAGCTGAACATAAACGGATAACGGCATCAAGTTTACATCGGAACCTTGGTCAGCTACCGCATCCAGATACTTTAGTTTTCCAATGCTGCATGGTATTTCGAAGACCCCGTAGAATTCTTGCTTTGCGACTAATTTATATCTCATGAGGCTCTCATACAATTGTCCTCCGGGTAATGCGTCAGATTCATCATCTGGTTTCGTCTTCTTTGACTCCTTATTGGGTAGATGAGTACGTCGATAATTTCTCACCCAATCGGTTATGGTCTCCTTGTTTATTTCGTGCTTCAGGTAATGCCCCACTTGTTGCGATTTTGGCGGTTCCACCATTTGGCATTCATTAAAGGGCGCCTCCTTTTCGTTGTCTGAATCGCATTTGCAAGCATTAGTGTTTTCATCATCTAGTGGGATGAGGTCAATTTTGTTGACTTCCATACTTATCAACCTCCCTCTTTCTTCATTTTCGCCCCCGTGGATAACAGAGGTGGCATTGACAAATTTGTTGTGAGGAGCATCGTTGTTATTTCGCACCAAAACTTTTTCAGGAGCTTTTGTTTTTGTGTATTCTTTCAATAGGTTCATCATCTCCGCCATCTTTTCCTCCATCTCCTCCTTTTGTTTGTAAACGGCTTCCTCAAATTTTGCCAACCGTTCGGAGTGTTTTGACATATATTCTCTCATTCGAGCTTCGAATGTTGGACTAAGTTCCTGAGGAGGTGAATCGGGTCGAGCATGCTTATGGAAGGATTTGGTATTTTCCCTAAGAGGTGATTCGGACAATGGTATTTGCTTAATGCTTGAGACTGAGTTAACTGTTGCTCTTTGTGGACCTAAGGATCTTTTTTGTCTCTCCATAATACATGTAACTCTCTTCTCAAGTTCACTGACGCTTTCCTCGGTGATTTGGTTGGCTTTATCGGGTGACGAATATGTGTTGACTGCCGCGCGTACGTCGTGGGAAATTTGCCACAATTCATCATCGTCGGATGCGAGCTCATCAATGATCTCCCATGAATCTTCGGCGCTTCTATCCCGCAATCTGCCCCCGGCGGCTCGATCGATGGCACGCTTGGTGTGGTAATCAACATGGTCATAGAAGATTTGGATTTGAAGCCAAAGGTTGATGCCATGATGAGGGACTCTTTGGAGTAAGTCCTTGAATCGAATCCATGCTCCGTAAAGGGTCTCGCCTCGACGTTGTTCAAACATCAAGATATCCTTCCTCAGCTTGGTAGTCGCTCTAGCCACTGACTAGCATGGTCTCGCAGAGAGAATTGGAAGAGACGTAATCGGGTAGTCTATCGAGTTTCAACATCAAGGTCTATGGAATCTATGATTTTGAGGAAATCCTAGAGATGTTGATTTGGATCTTCGGAACGAAGTCCATGGAATGCGCATCCGCTTTGCACCAACCGGATGGTGTCGGATCGCAAGGGAGTGACATTGGCTCCTTGGGTGAGCTCAATGGTGTTTCGATAGCCATGGTGGCTAGGACGGGAGTACTCTCCTAAAGTACGGGCTCTAGGANACATCAAGGTCTATGGAATCTATGATTTTGAGGAAATCCTAGAGATGTTGATTTGGATCTTCGGAACGAAGTCCATGGAATGCGCATCCGCTTTGCACCAACCGGATGGTGTCGGATCGCAAGGGAGTGACATTGGCTCCTTGGGTGAGCTCAATGGTGTTTCGATAGCCATGGTGGCTAGGACGGGAGTACTCTCCTAAAGTACGGGCTCTAGGAGGTTGGTTTAGTTGTGGTAGGTTGTTGGGATCGAGGATATTACCACCTTCCATGATGTCGGATGGTAATGGTTACGAACAAAAAACACGAAGAAAATAGATAGACTAAAGGAAATCCTAGAAAAATAAAATAAAAATCCCACTAGAAAGAAATCTAGTGAGTAGACCTAATAAAATAAAAATTCAAACTAAACAGTAACTATTCCCCGGCAGCGGCGCCAAAAACTTGATACGCGGGATTGCGACCACGCAACAGGTTTTGCCTCTCGAGGGATCTCAAGAGGCTTACAACCCCACCAGGCAGTGTACCTGACCGATGTAGTATATTGTAGTGGTAAGTACGGGGGATTGATTGTTCTCCACAGGAAATAGTGTTCGCTAGGTATCAAAAGCTACTCTAATTAGGTCTAAGGGTGAGGGAAGATTATTTTTGTATTTTTATATTTTTTTAGAAAGCAAGTAAAATCTCGGGTTTGAAGGAGTGGGCGGAATTAGTTGCTAGTCAACTAACCCAAAAACTACTATTGCAATTAAAATTAAAATAACAAGAAAATATAAGNGTCTCTCGAGTTTCAACATCAAGGTCTATGGAATCTACAATTTTGAGGAAATCCTTGAGATGTTGATTTTGATCTTCGGAACAAAGTCCATGGAATGCGCATCCGCTTTGCACCAACCGGATGGTGTCGGATCGCAAGGGAGTGACATTGGCTCCTTGGGTGAGCTCAATGGTGTTTCGATAGCCATGGTGGCTAGGACGGGAATACTCTCCTAAAGTACGGGCTCTAGGAGGTTGGTTTGGTTGTGGTGGGTTGTTGGGATCGAGGATATTACCACCTTCCATGATGTCGGATGGTAATGGTTACGAACAAAAACACGAAGAAAATAGATAGACTAAAGAAGATCTTAGAAAAATAAAATAAAAATCTCACTAGAAAGGAATCTAGTGAGTAGACCTAATACAATAAAAATTCAACCGCAGCAGCGCCAAAAACTTTGATGCGCGGGATTACGACCACGCACTAGGGTTTTACCTCTCAAGGGATCTTGAGAAGCTTGCAATCCCTACCAGGCAGTGTACCTGACCGATGTAGTATAGTGTAGTGGTAAGTACGGGGGATTGATCGTTCTCCACAGGGAATAGTGTTCGTTAGGTATGAAAAGCTACTCTAATTAGGTCTAAGGGTGAGGGAAGATTATTTTTGTATTTTTATTATATTTTATGAAAGCAAGTAAAATCTCGGGGTTGAAGGATTGGGCGGAATTAGTTGCTAGCCAACTAACCCAAAAACTACTATTGCAAATAAAATAAAATAACTAAAACTAAGTGGTTGTGAAACTTATATGGAGACAAATGTGTTTACTTAGATTTCCTTACTCCCTAACTATCTTTTACCGGTTGGTTAGTGTGTATTTATTGCGTGGATGACGGGTGTATTCCTTAATACCATTCGTGGGGTGGCGTACGTACTTCCCCAACTATATAAGCTCCTACTTCACTCCTATGTCGAGCCTGCTAGAAGCTCCTAACATAGGATCATTAGAATTCGCTCATGCATTAAATACAACCATAAAAACCTAGTACGCATTGGTCCATGTTTCTTAAGACGTTCAAGCAAGTTACCATATAGGAGGTTAGCCAGTTTCTTAAGCCTAACATCGATAAACAATCATCCAATACAATTAATAACACACCAACAACCAATAATCAATAGTTAGGTTTCATTAGATCTAAGCAAACACAAGATAAATCTAGCCTAGCATGTTAATTGAAAGACAAGCATAAGATATAATTAACCAACACATAGACATATTGATTAATTTGAATGGAGACTTATCTTTAATTGAACATGGAAGAGTCAAGGGTGAAAAACCCTTGAAAAAGCTGGCAAAATCGTCTAGGGTTTGTTCCCAAAAAGTTGCACACCAATGAATGAAAAATATAAAAGTATATATAGAAAATACACTCTGATGGCGTCAGCTTATACATTCTGACGCCGTCAGCTCGCCGCTATTAGGGTTCTCGGATGGCCTAGATCCATCTCTGACGCTATCACTTGTAAATAGCTCTGGGCCGTCTCTCTTTAGCATTACACCTGACGGCCTAGGATTATTTAACACCTGACGCCGTCAGGTGTAAACATCTCATTTTCTTTTTAGGGCGTCTAGTGTAGTCTGATTCCACTCCTTTGTCTTGGTTGGCTGACGGCGTCACCTTGTGACTCTGACGCCGTCAGGAAGGATTTCCAGCATTCTTTTGAGACTTTGTCGTTTTCTTCACTTTATGCTCCAAAAACGTCCAAAATGATGTGTTTTTTAGAATTCTTCTCAAATGNCATCTCATTTTCTTTTTAGGGCGTCTAGTGTAGTCTGATTCCACTCCTTTGTCTTGGTTGGCTGACGGCGTCACCTTGTGACTCTGACGCCGTCAGGAAGGATTTCCAGCATTCTTTTGAGACTTTGTCGTTTTCTTCACTTTATGCTCCAAAAACGTCCAAAATGATGTGTTTTTTAGAATTCTTCTCAAATGTACCTAAAATGACAAAAGGAACGATTTATGGCAATATTTGATCATATTAACTCGAATTAGGGCTTAAATGACCCTCTAAAACATGTACACTTTTCACCTCATCAGGCATCACTAGGAGTTGAACTCAAGGTGGAGATTGTTAGATGTTTTGAGTTAAACTCCTAAGGGTAGTTTGGTAATTTCAGCACTATATAGTTTAGCTTATGTACTAAGGGTAGTTTGGTCATTTTGGTAGTACCTTATGAAGTAACAATTTTGTATATCGGTTGTTTTTTGTATGTCGGTTTGCTTACTTATAAAACCATAAGGAGAAACACATAACTTTGTAACTTTTGATACTTCTTTCATAATAGAAATATTAGCCTTTTCGACTAAATTTGCTGCTGCTACTAATCTTTTTGTTTCTGAGTATGTTCCCCTGATCCTAACAAAGTCGTTATGTGCAAACTCGTTTAAAATTTTCGACTAAAAATTATAACTATAGATTCAATTTTCCTTTTCAAAATTCGCTTGTACCAAAGTCCCACTCGTTTAGTTGTTTCAAAGCCTAATTTGACACTTTCTCAACTAGACATCTCCCATGCCATCTTGCTGTCCGTGACCACCATCCCTCAAGTTTTGAACCTGCGCCATTCGCAAATCTTCAGTGAAATTTTCAATTAGTTGACCTCAAAAATGGGGGCTGGGTCTTACGGTTAAAGAAGAGTGCAAAATAATTGTTTAAATCGAGTTAAGTTGAATTATATAATCTGAATGATTGAATACATCGCGGCTGATTTTTGGTTACTTTGATTGTCAACAAGTCATTATTTATATATTTTTTATCATATATTTATGTTTTGTTGTACTAGTAAGAGGATGTTGCTTGCGCCCAAGGCCTTTGATTAATGTGAGTTGCCAACCAACTTATAGGTTGTGGGTTCAAGCCTCGGTGGAGGCGTTTGTGAGATATATTGTGAGATAGATGGAATAGGTGTGAAAAAAATTGTCATGCAAAAAAAAATAAAAAATAAATAAAATAGCTGTTGCTTGATGGGATGTCGGGAGTAGATCAAAACAAAATACAAGCAACAAAATGATACAATTAATTCAATACTCCAGTCTTCTGTTGCGCATTCATTGGGAATGATTTCTAGATATTAAAAGGTATATGATCAGTATTCCTACCAAAAATTCTACGACCATATGTGGCCCTCATTAGGTCTACGACAAGAGGAAACTGCAAGGCCACAAAAAAAGCAATCGTTAGGCCTGTCAATGCCCCGATTGGGATAAGAAGCGATGCATTTTTTTGTCCAAACACAGTGAACAATGCAGCACCAAAAGCTATGATCATGGTTGTTGTTGAGATGAACAGTGTGACCAAGCCAATTATCAACTTCCTAGGCAACTTGTAGAGAAAGTCTTCTTCAGCAAAACGTGCGGTTAGGATCGACAAAAACATTAACAACGACATAACAGCCGTGAATAATGATATAGCATCCGATACCGCAAATATAGTGAAAGCAGGGTAGTTAGTAAATATGGGTACACCTATGTCCTGATTGTTGCCTCCGGGCACTGTAATAGCCGCTGCAAACACAATCGTGGTGATTAGAGCAGCAGTGATGGTGTATGACTCTGCAGTGGACTTCATCCACTTTTCTCCCTCAATAACCAGGCCCTTGTGTTCTCGTGTGAATACCATTTGAGGTGTTTCTTGAGAAGAGTTTTTTTGCGTTATGTTTAATGGACACACAAATCTTTCAACTTCCTGTAAATATTACAATACATATGTTAATTATTCTCGTGTAAAAAAATGCATTTTGGAAGCATTCTTAACAGAATGGTAAGGTAGCATTTGTCATTGGAGATTCCTACCTTATACCATTGTAGCTCATATTGTATTTGCAAAGCCGCCCCTGATATAAGATTCAATTTTTTGGCAGGTGCCAATCTTGCAGCCAAATGCAAGAGGTTATTACCATATGAGTCTTTGCTTGTTTTATAAACATTTTTGTGTTCGCTCATTTCATATAGTAGGTTGTAAATCTTATTTGAGCGATTTATCACAGCATATTGAATAACGTTGTGACCATCTTCACTTGCACTCCAAAATGCATCTGGAAAATGATACACAAGCACTTTCACAACATCCAATGCATTTAGTCTTGTTGCCTCGAGAACCGGATTGGTGTAATAGTCCTTGTGACGGTCGGAGCTAATTTTAAGTTGTATAAATTTGCATACACTCAATAATACTTGGGAAGCTTCATGACGAATTTTAACTCTTCTTTTAACAAATGGCAATTCTATAATGTCATTAGAAACTGGTGTATCTTGAAACTCTACAAGATAAAAAATTGGTGTACATGAAATTGGTTTGAGATGCCTTACAATAAATTGAAAAGGTAATTTAAGAAACATGTAGTGATGCAGGAAGGTTCAAGAAAATAAAAAAAACAAAAGAATCTAACCTGGGCCTCTTCTTTCCCAAGAACTGAGCTCGGATGGGTAGTTTTGAGCTATAGCCATCAACACAACATCACTATCCAAGTTGTTGTAACTCCTCAGCAAAATCCTTGCCAAGTCTGCATATATTGTAAAGTTAAGAAACATGTAGTGATGTAGGTAGGTTCAAGGGAGGGGGGCAAAAAAAAAAAAAAAAAAAAAAAAAAAAAAACAAACAAACAACTAACCTACGGCTTTTCTTTCCCAAAAACTGAGTTCGCATGGGAAGTTTTGAGCTATAGCCATCAACACAACATCACTATCCAACTTGCTGTAATGACTCAGCAAATTCCCTGCCAATTCTGCAAATATTGTAAAGTTAGTCTATCTCAGTTTAGTAATTAAGTTTTTTATACTGTATCTTGAATCTGAAGTGAATAGACGACCACTTACCAAATTCTTCGGAAGAAATAGCAAGAACTAGAAGCTCGTCACCACTTGTGCCAGAAAACAGAGTATCCTTATGTATGTTGTCCGTTTCGATTTTAGACAACAAACACTCAGTCGTCTCGGTATGCATATTAGAAAGAGCTAGGGCTAGCGGTGTTTGATCCTCTTTGTCCTTTTGAATCAACATGTCTGGGTAACTTTCCACCAAGATTTTAGCAGCTGGAGTGTTGCCAACAATAGCAGCAATATGAAGCAGTGTATGCCCATCTGCATTCGTCAAATCCTTCAGTTGTATGTCTTCTGGTTTCTTTTCCAACATTTTCTTAAAGAATTCTGGATCCTTGGAAGTACCGACTGCTACATGGAGTGCTGTGTTGCCATTATTGGTGATTTTGTCTGTGACAGAAACTGTTCCTTTTTTCAAAACATGATTCACACTCCGCAACCATCGTTTTACAGTACACTCATAGAGCTTTTCGTAAGCCTCTGTTTTTCCTTCTATCTTTTGTCTCTCATCTTCATTGGTTTCTCTTTCTTTTATTTCTGTAAAGCACAGAAAATTCTAAAATTAAAAACAAAACAACTTAAAATTTGAACTTTTTAAATTATTCAATGAGATAATCTCTTAGATAAGGAAAGAAGAAAATGTACCTTTTGTTTGTTGATGAATTTCAGGAGTAAAATACAGTTCTAGTTCATCCCACGCATCTTTTGCAGTGAAATCTACATTTGGGTTCTTGGATGTGAGAAGTTTCACAACATTCGTTGTCACTTCTCCAGAGAGGGTACCAAGAATCCAACTTACGACTAGCGCATCCGATCGTTTCCATGCCTCCATTTTTGCCTTCCCCTTCCTCTTCGGACTCACGAACTTACCATTGATGAAACCAAGCATATCATGGCCCGTCAAGAAATAAATCATTTGTGTTTTCCACACGTTGTAGTTGTCCCTGTCACTCAACTTCACACCAAGACTTGGTTTACTTATATGTGATGGGTATGGGTATTCTTTAATTTCCACTATGAAACTTGAATTCGAACTCGAGCCTGCCATACTTATTAATTTCTTATTACTATTTTACTTTCTAAGTTTTACTTGATATAACTCTCCTTCTATCTTCTTACATATATATACAGAAGATCTAGTATAGTTATTGTGCTGACATAAGCCATGTGAAAATTGCTTGCCTCAGCCCTCATGAAGATTACATCATTATGATTACTTGGTTTCTAAAATTGTGATGGATATAAAACGTGTGGTGTCTATGCAATAATTAAAGTAGTTGTAGGCTATTTATGAGGTATAAATGAGTCCATGTGAAGAAGTAGTTGAAGACTTGAAGAGACCAATAATCCAAGTTCTCCGAGACAGAAAGAAAGAATGACAATAACGTAAAACTAATATATCTTCACAGAAGATATTCAAAAGCTACTAGTGTATCAAAGGCAAGTTCATAGAAGAAGTCTACAAATTGCAAAAGCTTTTAGCTTCAAGACTATGATGCGGATACTAGGGATTCCCAAATTCTAACAAGGACCCATATAGAGCACCAAATTCATGTCCTCGAAAACAGTAAATCTATAATATTAATAAATAAAGAACTAACCAGGTTAAATGCGCAGGGGAAAGGATCACGGTAACATATTTTTCCAACTGAAGGTGTAAAGATAACAAAAACAAGTAACTAGCTCTAAAAGTAGTATAGGTTGTTAGAAACCCGTATCAGACAACAACCATCAAGGAGACCGACAAATATAGGATTACAAAATTTTAGCGCAACAGCTTGTGCATTCGTGACAATCAAAACGTGGACCGTGAGATAAGTTACAATAGAGCAGATTCTAACATACATGTACAGAATTATTACAGTATATCAAGGCGGGCAAACCACTACGTTTAACCCAAACCCTGCTGACACAAACAAAAAATACAAAGACCAAACCATCATGCTGGACTCAATATATAACAAGAAAAACAACCATTCATGAGGGAAGCCGGAAATCTACCTGCTACGGGTCCTGCATGATCCCACTTCAAAAGTCAAAGCCACCGTTTTTTGACCTTTTAGAGATCAAGCTCACCATTTAATAGTTTTTATATCATCATGATCCATGAGTACTTAGATTACTAAAACTTGATATCATAAAATATGATCCACTAGTAACAAATTGCATGCCCAATACGCCCTGATAGTCATGGTCAATACTCGATAATCTAGAATTACAAACAAAAAGCCTGCCACAAACATAGTTTCCATGTCCATGTGGATAGATATCTCCTGGAAAAGGGTGGAAAAGTGGTCAATTCTTGAGGCATTGCGCGATGTGCAGCTCTGCTTATAACATACTGAGATACGAGCATACAATCTGTCTGCAGCAAAACAAATTTTGGTGAAAACGATGATTACTTGATGAACATAGTAAAACTGAGTGGTAGTACGTAACAATATAACATGACATTAAAGATATTTTGAGCAAACTCCAAGTGAAACCAGATGCCAGAATTTAGGCTTAAGCCACATCTCATGTTCTCCCATTAGAGTCGCATAAAAGTCATGATGGTCCAATTTCCTACCAAACAAAGGGGTCTTGTGCTATAATGGAAACTTTGGGCATTAAACATGTCATGATATTGAGGTCCCACAGAACATGTTCTAACATAAACTATAATCCAACTGTTCCGTGACTTGAGGAGAACACACATATGCTTTTTTGAAGGATCTGTCAACATTTACCTATTTATTCTTGATCATAATTACAAAAGTCTCCCTACGATCCAATTATGGCCTTTACTAAATAGTATAAGAGATAGTTAGCTGGCTTAAATATGACATACTTCGCAATTTTAATGTGATGGAGGAAGTATTAAATTGCTAAGGCCGACTATAAGTGTTAGTTAGTAATTAAAATAATGCGACAAAGGTCCATTTAGGATATCAAATAATATCTAAACTCATTTATTAGTAAATAGGATCAACATCACACACACATCACCAAACCATCATCATAACCGAAAATATTTATTTAATATTTCAGAAGGCGTACTCTTGTTTAAATCTGTCCTTAAAATATGTCGGCATCCGGATAAGGTTCCTTAAACAGACTATAACCTTGATGTTAAGTGTTAACAAACTGATACTAAATTAATCCACAAGTTTTGCATCACAAAATAAAACAAAAATTGGTTTAGGTAGGAAATTAAAGAATTCAAGGTTGACAATGACACTGAATTCATGTAACTTTATAGTTTGGGAGATGCTAAGTTTATATTTCTTCTCTGACATGTCATGTTAATGCCAAGCCCTATAATGCCACATCGTAATGCAGATTTGAGTACAGAAAATGGAAAAATATGTTGTAAGAGAAGCATTATACTTTAATATAAGGGGAATCTCGAAAAAAGAACTTACAGTGATCAACTGCTGATCTCTTTGCATAGACTTTAGCATTGTCTCTAGTCTATCTTTAGCCAACGGGAAGTTCACATCCATTGCTTCTGAATTTGGCCTTGTGTTGCTTTGAAGCTGAAAGTAGATAATAGATATTTGGAATCAAGTATCGATTTTGAAGGTGTGTCAGTAGCTTAGGAGGTGCACTATGCTCTAACAAATTCCTTATATATCAAGTTATACTTCGAATTCATAGCAGCCGTAGGATCTGTGATTCTATGTTTCCGTTGGCAGTATTCAAGTCATTTTCTTAAGGGTTGGCTAGACTAGCTCAATATGGTTACTTATGATTTAAGGGGCTTAAAGATACGGAAGGCTTGTAATCTTGTAGATCCAGGAGAGGTGGCAGAACATGTAACTTCTTTAGTGTTTTAAAAGGGTCAATATCGAACCGGTCAAAGCATGTTTTTGTTATACGGGTCAATATTGAACACTTTTATCCAATTTTCTGAACATTTTAACCAATTTTTAGTCGGTAGCATGCCTTTCAATCTTTCATGTCATATTTAGCATAAGAAATAGATTTTGAATTTTACCAATTTGACCCATAATAATCTGAATCGCCCATTTATGAGCGAATGAGTCAAAAGAATTTCACCTATAACATCATGTAAAAAAAGAGACTCAAATCAGCACATACCTGATCTTTCGATATATCTTCTCTCCACTCTCTATGGAATTTCTGGAGAAGAAGTGTCAATAATCTTTGTATCTCAGGTGAAACTTCAGCTGGTATCAGCTTCTGTATATCATCCCTATTCGCATTCTCACACACACACATTTACGAATCAACATTCGAAGACATACCAAAAGCTGCATAAACGAAAGTTTAACGTCATCACTACTATCTATTAACAATCAAACCAAACATTTAACATTGTTCCGCCTTCTAACTAGTACACACTACTACGACAAGTATGCACATTGAATGCACCGAGCAGTCACCCCTACAAAGTTTGTTCAAGACTGTAGTATTTGAGAGATCAATAAAAGATATACAGCAGTAAACATTCTATAAGAAAATACAACCGTAGCTAATTAAGTTAGTCACTGAACTTAGAAGGTGTTTAGATTGCATTGGAGGAGATGATTTGATTATCGTGTCTGCGAAGAAACAGTGTTTGGCAAACCACTGGATAAAAAAGCAAGTTTAGACTTTAGACTAATGCAAGCCCAAACACCCCCTTAGTGGTATTGTTCCATTTCCGTCACTTGAATTGTCATCAAACTGATGCCCTCACATTAGGCACAGCATACGCATTTCATCAAAGATGACGGAAAACATACCATTTTTCCTAAAAACTAGTTTAGTACCACAAAAAGCACAATGTTTAACATGAAACGCCTAAATAATAACGAATCAACGATAATCTCTATCACATTAACCCATATCAGTAACAAACAAAATAATGGCAATCCTGAAACTAAAGTAAGGACTAAAATGAGCTTATCAGAAAAGTAAATTAAGATTGGTAATTTACAGGATCGGATAGGAATCATTATCGAGCTGAAGCATATCGCGAATAACATCACGATCAGTCAAAACAAGAACAATTTTACGAGTTTTCCACAGGAATCAACTTTCACTTATGTACTCCGCCAATTCCTTTGAATAATATCAAGATCAGACTATTCACATGATCCCAGTTTCTAACTAGTATACGCTACAACTATGCACATTGTATACACCACTCAACCACACCTATAGGGTTCGTTCAAGTACGCAACAATTAAACAAAATGCAGCACAGCAAAAGATTGTTCCTAAAAGCACAATGTAGAAAATGTTGCAGACAATATACAAAAACAGTGAACGTTCTTCCAGTTGGCGTCAATTACTCAAAAAACTTAGTAATAGTTGCGCTTTAGTCATTTCAAAGTTTCAATAATCATCATTTTTTCACTAACTGTTTCACATTAGTCACCTCATTGACATAGCCTAAACGACTAGTTTGCTAAACACAGTAATATTAATGAATTAACTTTACGACATTAACTCGTAGAAGTAACAATGACAATCCTAAAAACTAAAGCAAATAATGAAATGAAATACAAAAAGATTGGTAATTTACGGGATCGAGATCGGAATCATTCTGGAGCTGAAGCGTATCGCGAATAACATCACGGTCAGCTGATTCAAGTCCAACTTTCCGGGTTTTCCATAGGGTTTCAAGTATATTCTCCACTAATTCCTTCGAATTCGCTCTTATTAACATAGGTAAATTCGCCCATAACGAATGCTCCATCACTTTCAAATTTTCATTGATGATAACAGCCCAGAAATTATTCATACAAGTAAGAAAACCTGAATCATCTAACAACTCTATCCTTTTCTTTAGCTTCTCGCTTCCACGCTTCAATATCCCGAACAATTTTACTAAGAAGGGTAGTCGCCAAAGTTTACTGGTTGTAGGGGGGCGGTGGCCTTGAAAGTAAAAAAACCCTAGAAATTGCCAGAACTTTGAAGGTCATTATTACACTTTAGTACCTTCAACTAGTAATTTTTACACTTTACACCTCGGTTACTTTTTTGTTCTTTATCTACCATAGCAGTTTCCAATTTTCAAGAGTAACTACAAAAATTAAAAATTAAACATTGACAGTTAAATTAGCTTAACCAAAATATAGATTCTATAAATGTACTAATCAAAAGTAGGGCCGAGCAACCAAGTGACCAACACAAAACCAAAACCAACCAAGTCAATTCAAATCTCACTTCATGTTTTTCACTAAATCAATTTTTGGCTCGGTTTGGGTCAGTTTGCCCAGATGCTGAACCAATCCAAAACAGTTCATACTATGACTAAACTTTAGTTATTTATTTTCATTAAAATGTTTCAACAAGCACCATGAAACCAATAGTTAAATCATAAGAATAACTAATAAAAAAGGCAAAATAACAAACACCTTATACCAAAACAGCTTGATAGTTTCATTAAAGTACCAACAGATCTAAACATAACACCAAATTACAAACCCTAGCACATCTAATACCATAAACCAAACACTAAATTCATGATAAACAACCACACACATTATCCCCAATTACTCAAGCCCTCTCACCCCTAATCCTCCTCGCAAGCTGCATATCTTTCGGCATAATCGTAACCCTCTTAGCATGAATCGCACACAAATTAGTATCCTCAAACAACCCAACCAAATACGCCTCACTCGCCTCCTGCAACGCGGCCACAGCCGAACTCTGAAACCTCAAATCCGTCTTGAAATCCTGCGCGATTTCCCTCACTAGGCGCTGGAACGGCAGCTTCCTGATCAAAAGCTCGGTACTCTTCTGGTACTTCCTGATCTCACGCAATGCGACTGTTCCTGGCCTGAACCTGTGCGGCTTCTTCACTCCTCCTGTTGCTGGTGCTGACTTACGAGCGGCTTTTGTTGCGAGCTGCTTCCTTGGGGCTTTTCCTCCTGTTGATTTACGAGCGGTTTGCTTGGTACGAGCCATTGTGTTAATGGATTGGGAGTGTTTGGATATTGAAATTAGGTGATAGATTGATTGTTTTGAGTGTGTGAAAATGTGTGGGATTGGAGTGGGTATTTATAGGGGTTTGTTTGGGTGAAATGTTTTTGAATTTTGGTGAAGTGGAAAGCGGGAGGGGATGTGGGCCGTTGGATTTGGTGGAGTTTTTTGGGAGGGGAATGGATGGGTGAGATTGTGTGTTGGGGGAGAGGGCGGATTGTGATCCGTGTGCTTTTGTTTCCTCCAATGAAATAATTTTGAGGGTTTTTATTTGATATTTAATTTATTGAAAGCGTCATTGTTCAAGTGTACATGAGATATAGGATAAAATTGTTTCTTGATGCAAATTTTTTAGACACTAGAAAAGTATAAAATCCCGTTTGGTTCGTAGGTGGGATTAATGTTTGCTCGGTGCCACGTGATGTGACATGGTGTCAAACCCACGCCACCATATCGAGACATCTCCGATGCCAATGTCGATTCCTTGGCTCACGCAAAAACCCATTTTTCCTTTCTTTCTTTCTTTCTTTTTTTTTTTAACTGTTTGTGACCTTCGAATGGAGAAAACGATTTTTTTTTTTCCCGTTTAAAACCTTTTTATAAATCAAGTTTTCAATTTATATCCTAAACTATGAAACTAAATATTATAAACTAGTATAAATTTTGTGTACTTTACATTTTAAGTAAGATATTTTATATAAAGTATTTTTAATTTCAATGAACGAAAAATTCGTTGATTTGGAAAAATGAAACCGAAAATAAGATTGTGGGTCACAAAAGAAGTATTTTGACTTGAGCCATGAGGGAGACGGTTTTTTAGTGTGTGAGTTAAAAGAGAGGTTTTAATGAGGTGACATGACGTGACATCTAAAAGGAGTAATGGCGTGAGCCATGACACCCAATGCTTTTAGCGAATTTTAACACTTAAAGGTCAAAGTTCTTACGAGAGTGATTGCTGATGATACACATCTTAATCTCTATGGATAAAAACATCTACTAACTCACATTAGGTTAATATAAAAATGGATTAACATATACCATGCTCAACACGTATTAATACCCTTACACACCCCAATACACTGACTACCATATTGTGACATATGTTCACAAGCGCACCGCTTTTTGTGTCAATTTTATTAGCAAGTGCATCACTTTTTTTTTACCGTGTGACAACTTCTTATGAGATTACCCAACTAAATATTACTCTTCATTAAAAACACTTAACTGAAGACTTCTTGTATAACCTATAGGTAGTTTTCCTATAACGTGTTTTGTCATTATTAGCCGAATGTTATCTTATGAACTTAGCATATCTCCAAGCCACAATCGGTTTATAATTTACCTAGGTGGTCACGATCAACCCCCCACCCACTACCACCACATGGGAGTTATCGTCATGGATGATATTTTTCGCACCAACCCGAAATGGCTCGGGAGTGACTCTAATACCACATGTAATCAGTGGCGAAGCTAGAAAATTTTGAGTGGGGGGTCGGGATCTTTCCTAATGCTATTTTTCAGGTAATATGTTCGGGTCGGTGATTCGATTCGGGTCGGGTCAAAAATTAAATATTATTATTATAAAAAAAAAGTTTCAATCACTAAAAAACTAAACATTTGTCCAAGACAACTAAACATTAAAAAGGAGACAAACGGTTGGTACCTGGTTCGATTGCAAGTATCCTGGACCAATAACCGGTTCGCTTGTTGAACCTTTTTGACGTTTACTCTCTTGAATTTCATCATCAATTCCTTCTACTTGTTGTTCTTCATTCTTTCTTTTAAAAAATGAAGTTATAGTTTTATTCTTCACCATAGTCACAATCTATAAATCTGTCCTACACCTACATAAATTGCAAAGAACTTATATTAGTGGTACACAATCTATAAATCTGTCCTAATTTCTACTAAATCCCTAATTTCTACTAAATCCCTAATTTCTACAATTCTACTAAATCCCTAATTTCTACTAAATCCCTAAATAAAAGACAAGTAGATAATAGATTTAAAGACAACAAACCTGACCAGAAGGGCCGCTGAGGTGGTGGTCGGCCGTCGGCGGTGGNTTTTTTTTTAATGGGCTAAATAAATAAGTAATGGATTTTAGTTTGGGATTTGGTTTATTAATTAGTTTGGGTAGATGGCTTATGTAAAATGTAATGGATCAAAATTTTATTGCTTAATGTATACAAAAAATTTCACAATTAAAATTGGGGGTCGAAACCGAATATACCGAAATTTTTCTACACGAAAACTATATACCCCCTACATCGCAAAAAAAAATTCGGGGGGTCGGGCGCCCCCCGGCCCCTACATAGCTGCGCCTCTGCCCATTGGGTGTTGTTTAAGCATACCATGAATAACTATGTTTCCAAATATGAACTCAGCGTTTCTGTAAATAACACACACAATTAAGGTAAGTGGGTTTTAATAAGGTATGTATTAATGTCAAGTGAGTTCATATTTTGGAAACATAGTTCTGTAAATAACATTTGTTGTTGATATATCATCGACTTTCTAAATACGTTTTTACTTGCAAGTTTATTTTAGTTGTATGTTACCAAGAATAGCTATTTTAGCTATTTAAAAGGTGTTGACTTAACATATCTTGCAATATATAATTATATATTGTATCTGAGGTATGGAACTCATTTAAATGACTAGATGTCTAGATGTGTTGTTTCAGTAGGCGGGAATAGAATATTCATATTAGATTATTCAGAATTTCTTTGTTTACAAAATTTATTTCTTCTAGTCATCAGGTTTTTTATTGTTTGGCTACTAATCAATGAGGTCTAAATCTCATCACTATTCAGATAGACCGAATATTCATATTAGATTATCGTGATCATTTCATGGTTGTTTGCAACAAGTTGGATTCGAATTGAAATATCTACAGTAACATTTTAGTGTTGATAATCACAATTTTTTTTACCAAATTTTTTCGATTAGGAATTTCTTATTGTATATAAAATCTCTTCATGTCCGAAATAATATGAATCACTGCCTATATTGTATTCTATATAATTTATACACAACGTGTGATAGAAACATTCAAGATTGTACATGTTAGCAACATGTTTAGATTATGTTTGCACCTATTAAATTTTTTAACAAACAATTGATCGACCTCCTTTCCCCAGTATATGCAAACAATGAATCGACCTTCTTTCTCGACCATATGCATTGCTGAATTCTTTTTGTTGACTTCTCATGAACCATGTATGTATTCGTATATCTCAAAGGCCATTTTTATAGACAAACATACGTTATTATTTTATATATTTCTTGTATTTTCAAAGTTCTTGTATGTATCCATATCGACTTATCTTTTACATGCTCCAAGCTTGAAATAACTGCATTATTCGACATTATATAATGGGCTAATACCAAAAAAACGCATTATACTTGTCAAAAATAGTACTTTTGTGTATCGAACTTTTTTTTTTCCTCATTAGTGTACCAAACTTCAAATTTTTTGCCTCTTTTACGCACTTTGGGATGATTTTGCCCCTCAAATCTTTGAAAATCCAGGGGCAAAAATGTCATAAAATTGTACGAAAATGCGTAAAAGAGGCAAAAAATGCAAGTTTAGTACACCAATGAGAAAAAAAAAAGTTTGATGCATAAAAGTACTATTTTTGACAAGTATAGTGCGTTTTTTTGGTATTACCCGTTATATAATACAAGACGTTAACATAAAAAAGACATACCGACCTACCTTTTACATGCTCCAAGCTTGAACTGGATGGAAGCTGTTCTAACGAATGAAGTTGATTGTCTTACATTGGTAGAGGGTAAAAAAGACATACCGACATACCTTTTACATGCTCCAAGCTTGAAATAACTGCATTATTCGACATTATATGATACAAGACGATAAAATATTAAAGACAATGGAAAGTCACATCCCAACTTTCTTTTTCTTTACGCGCGTATTGCATCTTCATCTCATGGGACATAATTCGACTTTTACATCACATCGTCGATCGATTGAAATAAATAAAGACACGACAACATTAACTAAAAGGAACCTGCATGTACCTTTCAATCTTTTATAATTTATACAAATAAGGAATAATCTTACCTTCTGAGTTTTAGAGCATTAGGTGTGGTGAGTAACATAAGTTACTCATTTGGGCCCCACCGGTGCCACATCACCCCAACACCTCTTCACAACTAACCCCCCCTCACTCACATCTAACCTCAACTTCTTCATTTGGGCCCCACCGCTTACACATTTATTTATTTTATTCATTTCAACAAATAAATTAAATTCATTTCATTAATTATTCATAACAATAAAACATACTAATTTTTATTTCATCAAAATAAAAAAAGGTTACAATACGAAAAAAAAATACGATATGAAAAAAAAATACGGTACGAAAATAACGAAACGGATAAATACGATATGAAACATCACCAAGAATTTATATAGACTTGTAATTATCGATGAGTTGTGACTTTTCTTCCCAAACTTGCAACACTTGTTCCCTGGCCATTTTCAATATGGCTTGAAGTTCCAAATCTGTTTCATCATTTCTTAAAAGGGTTTGTAGACCGACCATGACTATTGGATGGTCTTGAGGCAGCTCACGTAACATTTCGACCTCTGGAGCACGAGACTCCCTCTGTCGAATAATACGAGCTATCTCACCAAACAATTTGTTAATCAACTTAAGTTCATTTTCTTGTTCATTGCGTAATCGGGTAAGTATTCTTGTTTGCACTTGAGCTGGTTGGTTAGCCATAGTGTGTGTGTGAAATTTATTTTTAGTTGTTTGACAATAGGAAGTTGAGTAACGATTGTATTTATACTGAAACTAGCCGTTAGATAACTTTATTGGAGAAACTAGCCGTTAAGACTTTTATTGAAACTCAAACATAACATCATACAAAAGTCATTAACCATAAACTAGCCGTTAACCTCCCACACTTAACATAAACAAACACACGATACAGAATACAAAATGCATTAATTCCTAAAGGCCGTTCCATGCGTGGTTGTTATGCAAAATAAGCCAAACGTGAAAATATCTGAATTGCACACCATAGCGTTCTGTGTAAACATTTATGGCATCTTCAACACGAACGCCTGGCTCAGGGGTTGGCTGCAAATTCAGGTAAATTTCCTGAAATTTGTGGCAATCAACATTCATTCTTGCCCACTTACCCGTAATCTGGTTTTTGTTACGGTAAGGACCATCAGATTGTTCATTGAACCTTTCTGTTACTACTTGCCAGAAAGGTCCTTCGGCGTAGTGGAACTCGTGCACGTTTTGCCACATATCTGCAAGCAAGCTTTCTTCTTCGATAGACCAACGAACAGCCATTGTGAATTTCCTTAGAGAGTTAAGTGTGTGAAGTGTGTGAGAAATTATATGATAGTATATCCTATATATAGGAGTGGATAAACCTGAGCGGGATAAGTTTGAATTTTGAAATTCAAACAATGGGAGCGGGATAAGTTTGAATTTGAAATTTGAAATTTGTATTCAAAAAGATGCAGTAAACATTTAATTCAAATTCAAAAAACATGCAGTACACATTTAATAATAAAAAAAACCATGCAGTACACATTTAATAATAAAAAAAAACGTGCAGTACAAATGCAAATTCAAATTATGGGCGGGCTAAATTTTGAATTTTCAAACGGCCCTATATATATCCCTGCCCAGTTCTTCCAAAAACACACACAAATCACACATTACTAAAAAGTGGCGAACGACGACGAGGGGGGCGGTGTGGTGGCGAAGCTCGGCGAGCACGGCGAGGTGGTGTTCGTTGCTGCACCTAATGCTCTTATAATCAGTAAACAACAAAATCAGTGGCTAGATTCATATTTAACTCATGGATTGATTCCAAAACTACTGTACTTACTCTAAAAAATTTACTCTATGTCAATTTAGTCTATGCCATTAGCAATATTTATAATTTATAAAAATCCATTAAAATGACAAACATCCTTGCACGTACTTGTCAATCTAAAGGTATTTTGTTTTTAGCTTTTATAAAATTAACCATGATATACGTATTCACCTTTCCACTCTTTTTACATTATTCTACTTTGCTCGCATAATCAGGTTTGATTAAACTGTTCTTAATATATAAGTACTTCGACAAAGCTAAAAGAGTACTATAACTATGGTGATATCGCTAATAATAAAGAATAATTAAAATAAGGGAAAATTGTCTAAAAATACATTCAACTTGTCACTTTTTACTATTGTATGCATTGAACTTCTTTTTTTCCTATTGTATGCACAAACTTTGTTAATCTTACTATTGTATACACAAACTTTATTAATCTTACTATTGTATAAATACACAAACTTTTTTAATCTTACTATTGTATCAATAATTAGTGTGCTTAATCATTGCCACGTCATAAAATAGGCGTATTATTGATACAATAGTAAGATTAACAAAGTTTGTGTATATAATAGGAAAAAAAAAGTTCAATGCATACAATAGTAATAAGTGGCAAGTTAAATGTATTTTTAGACAATCTTTTTTTATATAATAAAACAAAACCCCTAGTGGGTACTTTCGTATTTCGGAAAAAAGAATATTTCCTTATTAAGTAATATTTTAATTATTATTTTTTAATTTAAAAATTTATAAATTCGTTTTGTTGATATATACTACACAAGTAGAAGATAAATATAAAAAATATAGATAAGATGTAATTAACAAAAGGATTAAACTTTTAAATGATTATCTTTAATAATAAACAAATATAATTAAATAAAAATACATCATTAAAAAATAAATAAATAAAAATACATCATTAAAAAAAATTAGAAAAACCCGCGCGTGCGCGGCATTATAACTAGTACTATATAATTAAATTTTTCTGTAAAAACTCCGTGCGTGCACGGGTATTATAACTAGTTTTCCCATAAAATAAAACATAACCATAACTATAATGTCTTATAACGATAGCTATGAGGGCATGTTTGCTTTGTGGATGGATTTGGTTAAAATTTGAATTTAGATTTATATTTCGATTTGGTATAAGTTTAAAAGAAAATAAAGCAGTGAAAAATATGGTAATTTAAATACTATTTCTTAATCTAAACGAATAAAGGATGTAAAATAAAATTTTATAACAATAAAAGTAAACAAAATAAAAATATGTAATGGAGGTAAGGGGGAAAAAAATACCTTCGTATTTGAAAAAGGACATGCAACTTAGATGGTTGTGTTATAAAACCAAATAACTTGGCTATGATTGATACATACCTACTATTAACCATCGAGTCCTAAGACCAACATATACCCTATACTTTATTAGTTTGTTTTCTCCATCCTCATCTTTACCAATAAATTTCTGGTCACCTACGGTGCATATAAACAAATTTTCATAAAATTCGTGTTCTTGATCAGCCGAACATATCTTTTTGCCCATAAAATTCTAGGCACCTACAAAAATTCTTGACTGCCTTCAAAATCTTTAAAAGCACAACATAAACTTTCTTTTTGAATAAGCAATTGTGCTATTTATTCCACACCAGAATAATACACCCCCAAGACACATAGTATGTGATGTGGCGGTTGTAAATAACAAAGTTTTACAACCCCCTATAGAGTATACCTAACCGTAGTAGTGTAGTAAAGGTAAGTTCGGGGGATTGATCATTAATTGCAAGAAAGGTAAATTTGGTGTAAACTTATATACTGGGAAAACGTATTTATCTATGGTGCACTACTCCTTACTGATAATCTAACTAAACCTATGGAATTATCACGCCTTAACTGGTGCAATAATGAATATTCATTCTTTTCTTTCGTGTATTGGTCAAGTACGTATCTATGCAATAGCCTATTTGATGGGCCCTATAAATTGCCTAAGCATACAGAAAATAACTAAAGCATCCAACCTACTTAAACATCTATATAATTTTAAATGCTCAATTAGTTACTTTTAGTTAACGTTCAAGCTAGGCGGTTCCTAACTAGTTTTTAACCAGTAGTCGCATTCACTAATTAAGAAAACAATAAGAATAGTTATCAGACTAACAAGTTTCATGCATCATAGATAAACGTAGAATAGAAACAAACAATGATAAACATGATTGAATGATTAAAGGTAAAACTTATTTTGATGTTATGAGAGGTTTACAATGCAGAAAAAGAGTGAAAAACTCATTAAAAGCAGCTACAGTTTGTTTTCCAAAAGTTACACATGAATTACGAAAACAAGGCAATAATATATCCAGAAAATCAGATGTGACAACGTCAGCTTATAGTTGTGACGTAGTCACCTCGCCGTCATCGACTTAGGGTTTTTTCCATCTACTTCTCTTGGCAGTATAGGTTGTGACAACGTGACTAAGGGGTTGTGACGGTGTCACCATTCCCGTCTCCACACACTGACTGGTCATGAAAATTTGCAAAAAATCAATTTCTGGGGACTTCGTGTGACAGCGTCAGAGTAGCCAATTACACTTTGAAACTTTTATCTTTTACTTCCATTCTTCGTCCAATAAGCCCAAAACTTGTATGTTTCCAGAAAGTCAAATAAGAAGAATTTGAAGCAATAAATGATACAAAGTGCATGAAAGAAATGGGTTAAATGACCTCTAAAAATGGTACTTTTGCACCTCATCGGTACGTAAAATAACCTCAACAAAGACAAAAACAAAAAACACCGCATAAATTCATAACATAAGCTATAGATCAACAAACATTTTTGCACTAAATGTCATACAAATTTACAAAACCCCTTAAATTAGGAAAAGAATACATCTATTTAAAATCAAATCCAAGCACCTACCTCATCATCTTCTCCACAAAACTTATGACTCGCAATTCAATCCAAACACCTGTCCTTTATTTACACCAAACTCATCAACAATCCAAACAGTAGACTTCGGTACCTCGATTGATGTTGGTTAGGAACGTTCAAAATAGCAATCCAGATTCACCCCGAGCGATCCAGATTGCAATCGCACCAACGTTTGGGTCAGGTGCGGAGGAAATAGGGAGACAGGTGGGTGCTGGGCCTCCCCCAACCTGTCCAACTACTTCAATGATGAAGAGGACTAAAACTCGTATCTGATGCAATTTGGCAAATGGACCTCCCCTTTACTCCATTACTCAACTACAAATTATAAAAGTCACGGTAAATCTAAGACTTCAGTTTTCCACGTGCTCCTTAACCATCTTATTAAGAATTCTTTATCATATTTAAATGTTATATTTTTTTGTTCCCATTTTCTTTGGTCTTCAACGTAGATAATCAATTATTCGGCCTTAATCTTTAATATTTCCATGTTCTTGTTTTATTCTTTTTAAGTATATGCTAGAATTCCAGTATAGCTTTGTAAATATTTCTAAAGAATAACTAGCTTAAAATTCAAGTATATTCATTTACACATGTATATTCGTTTTAGTTACACACGAGAGTGGCGACGATCCGCCGCGTTGCGGGCGGGCCTGTTTTTCGGCTGAGATGATTATCTATAAATAAAGCAGAATACTTTGGCCGTTATTGTTCCCATTTTTTAGCCTCTCTTACAGCCAAAATAGTGCGTTGCAATGGCGGCACACCTGTCACGTGGGCCTAAAGATATATACAAATCAGGAGGCTCTGCAATATGCGGAAATGACAAAATGAATGAATGGCTAATGGCAGTGATAAATGTAATTGAAGAAAAAACATGTTATTCGTTTTAAGCTGTTGATCATTGCAAGTTTTAAACTGGTTCAGTATCCAACATCTTAACTTTAGTCCACCTTTAGCACAATTCTATTGTAAAGTCTGTGTCCAGCTGCAAATCAATATCGTAGTCCAGTTTCAACAAACATCCTATCATAGCACTGGCAACAACGTCGAATAAAATTGTAACAATCAAAAGGGATTAATAGATGTTAGTGGTTGTTAGCTAATTAGCTAATCAGCGTCTGAGCTATATAAGCTCTTTAAGATAAGCCCATCCATAGTGGCTTCCATGAAACAACTTATATGGCACAACTAAAGCTACTTGACTCCTAAAAAAACTTATAATGTTCTGATAATACAATAAGTTAGCAAGCTGCTCGACTCTTAATTAAATGCATCAGCAACTTGTAGCAACTGTCAATAGAATCTTTTCTTTGGTCAACTCGATCGAGTCCATTTTGGTCTTTCTGATACAGGCATGGGCCTCGTAGCAAACAATTGAGTTAAGACAATTAAAACCGCGCCTTTCGGATCTCATTATGAGAACCGCCTTGAGCAAACCACCAAGCCAAATGAACACTTGAGCTTTTTGCATACTGCCTTGTCTGCATTCTAGTTTTCAATCACCTATAATCCAGGTTTAAACGGTCGCTCATACGTGTGCTGCATATTCAGCTCGGTTACCTGAATATATACAAACGCGTGAGCATCAACCATCTTTCTCAAGTTTTCAAATGAAAGAACTACTATTGCAATATACTCAAACACTTCCACAGTGTCTAACTTCATATTTATAATCTTTACGCATAAAAGAGAAAAGGTATAATTAAAAAATCAAGTGGAGAAAGATATGGTAATATCAGTTAAGCAGCTAGGAGGATGCTCATAGTTAACTGCTAACTTAAGGGGTGTTTGGGAACGCATAATGGCATATTCAACATCGTACTCCCGAACTTAAAGTATACTCCTAAACTGGTCGAACCTAGTAGACCTTATTTTGCGTGGCTTATAGCCGTGACTAATTATTCATACAACATGACATTTGCTTGTTATTTTCTTAGTAAAGCGTTTTTAAGACCAGCTAATGAGCACAAAAATAAAACAAACACCCCCCCCCCTAAGAAAATCAATAAATGTTGTTCAGTTCCAAAGACAATAAGCTAATCCAAACACCCGTTAAGCAATGATCGGTACTGAAACTCTACCAGTCAAAAAAGTTTTTATGAGTAAGAGAGACTCAAAATATGGTTTTCATATACCATTCGGATAAGGATCCGGTTTGAGTGTGAACCAAATAAATGACAAAATTTATTTATGAAATGACAAATAATTTTTGAACTAAATAAAAAAACTTAACTTTACTATTAGGTACCTGATCTTGCAAGTGAGATATATCATATTGCCACCATAGCAATCCTGAAAGAAGTAAAACAACTATAACCTGACCAATTGTGCGAGGTGAAGAAAATTCATGTCTCCTCTCTTTAACAGCTCTTCTGAGCAAAACTGTCACTTGTTGTCGATCTGCAAGTAGGGTTGAAGCATTTCATAAAATCTTTAAAGTTGCATTTTAAAGTGAACGTTGATATCCAAACACTATCTACTGCATTGTATTTTAATTGTAACCCATTTTGACATGCTCTTTCTAAACGGGTCAACAATGAAAACATCATTCAAACTATTTTTACATGGTTACAACCTTTTCTAAAATCGTTTCCACACCTAAGTAAAGTCGTATAACAGTTTCATCTTGCTATAATAGGCACACAAAAAGGAGCTTACTGAGTGGCTGCCAAAATAGGCTTTGAAGCCTAAGTTGCTTAAACTGCGCAAACACTAAAGTGAGCTTATATTTGTTAAAAAATCTAATAGGGACAAAAAATAAGGTAAAACAAACATCCCCTAAGAAATTCAATAGATGTTGTTCTGTCCCAAAAACGTTTTTCATGAGGAATTACAGATTTTGGAATGTAAATCCTATACAAAAAAATTTGAATAATCTTGAAAGGAGCTTACTTGTGCTAGGTTTTTGAATGCAAATAATCTTGAAATGAGCTTACTTTTGAGAAAATTGTACGAAACTGATTCACCAACTATTAATTCACATGTTAATGTGGCAATATTTGTGTTAGATTGAAAGTTAAACGTACCTTTTAGTTTCACTTGGAGGACCAAAACCTTGAACTGGGTGAGATTTGAAAAAGTCACGTGTGGTATTGACACAACATAAGCAGAATCTGCATAAACGTAAAAAAAAATATATTATGACATTATTAGTTAAATTTGTAAGCTTGAACATAATTCACATGATCAAACTTACCCTCGTTTGTGGATTGAACTGCTAATCTTTGAAGACAGTGGATTCGCTCAGGCTGATGAAGATTTACAGCTCCATAATTTGTATGAACTGATGGCCACTTCAAAGTGTCTACAAATCTCTAAATCTTTAGGATGCGTTTAAGATTGCTTAAAAAACTATTAACCATACCCAAATGCAGATAAGTAGTTCTAATATTATGCGTTTCTATCAACAAATCTTACAATTATTCGCTAACGAATTACATAACACATATCGAATTAAAACGGATCATATAATCAGCAACAATAAAAATGTTGGGGATATATTCATACCTCACCTATGGGATAAAATCTGCCACCATAACATGAACTGTCAACACATCCTCCGACGCCACAACCACATCTCTTGCCACACCATAACACGTCTTCCCAGTTACTGCTGCTGATGGAGTAAACGGCCCTTTTTCGATAATGGAGCTGCTGCATATGAACAACAGTATCATTACATTACAAACAACACAAAAAAAATTACACCGTAAACTTAAATAAAAAAAAGTACCTCATCATCAAAAAGCTATAAGCAATCCCAAACACTTGCTTACTTTTAGTTTTCTGCCTTACCACACTTCCACTTTTGTTAAGACATTCATCAGATGCATGGTAGCCGCAACTCATCCCATAGTTTCCAGTCCATCTACCTGAACCCTGAATCAGTCCTATACTCCTATTAGTAGGTTAATCTATGAGAGTCAATACATTACATCTTAATTTGATTCTATATTAAAAGTAATTAACTTTTATATTTTCAATAACTTGTACTTATAAAACTAACAAACTCTATGAAATTAAACTAAAAAAATTAAAAAGTAATCTTACTGTATTCAATTTCTTTAGGCAAGCCTTCAATGAATATGTTCCTGCAATTTTATGAAAAGCATGCATTAGCACCAAACAGAATGAAAATATTAGTGCGAATGGTAACACACCATAAGAATATCAGCACCAATCCAACCTTTTTACTAATAGCGAAAACTACCGGCGCTTACATGTATGGTGCATGTATTGTGGCTGCAACACCATACATTGTGGGTGTATGGTCTTGTGGGTGTTTGTCACATCAATTAACTTCCATTAAAAAGAAAGTACATCAATGCACATTAGTTGACCGAAGTTATTCGTTCGCTTAATTGATATACAACCAACTTGCATATCAATGGCTGCAATTGCATAACCACAAATTAAAGTAAACATTAACAATATTAGAGGGTTCTTGGGACTACTTTCATGTGACGTCAAACAGCCCCTTAGAGGGTTCGTGGGACTACTTTCAGGTTCTTGTCGCCTCTCAGCTGATATAAACTGACCGAGAACGTAACATAGCAACTACTACAACATAATAAAGGTGAATGCGAAAGTCAGTACCAACTAAATGCTTGCCTCTGTCTTTCCCAATTGACTTGTCTTTGTAGTAAAGCGTATTATCCAAGAAAAGGCAACAACCGCGGCTACGAATGCTTTTGTTGACAATGTTGACCTACAAATTAATAAAAAAAGCAAAATGGTTACATATAACCCAAAAAAATATACGTTTCAAGTCATCTAAATATAAAAAATCCGAAATCCACAAATTTAAATGGCTATATTACCACACAGGAGCTTATTTGAAACTACTTATGTTACCTTCTTTCATGTCCATTCACGCGGTTCTGCACCTCTAGAATAAGCTGCCAACCGCTTTTGATACCAAAAGAGTCTGCTACAATGTCGGCATACCTGATCGCATTCTCCCAAAAACACAGAATCTAAAGGTGGCCCTGGATAGTTAGCAAAAACAAAGAAGTAACTACATTAGAGACCGCGAGCAGATTTAGACGGCTACAAAAGGTGGGCTGATAATGCCGTGGCCCGGTTACACAGACACTAATAGATTCACTTGCCTAGCTGCGCAGACCGTCTGAGTTTGTTGTTCGCCCCCGAGCTCATGCCACGCTTTTTTCAGGTCTTGCGTTAACACCTCTAACAACACCAAATACGTAAGGATTAAAATTATTTAAACCATGTTTCATATCCCATATGCATCAGGCCAACAACATAAAAACTAATGAGTCCTCTTACCTTGGCTAGCCGAACGACTTTGTTTGTTATTGTCAGTTGAGGAGACGGGATCCTTTTCTAATCTTTGTTTGCTATCTGCAACAACATCTTGCAAATAGTTAATATAACCCAATCCATTTCTTATATCTTATACCATCAAAACTTAATATAAGAGTTATAGATCGTTAGAGAACTACAATGAGGAAAACTCACCTGAGGTCCATTATACTCCTCAAGCACATCTCGCAGACAAACATCGTACATCTTCACTGACCTAAATACAAAAGCCCCAAAACCATCACCAAACAATCCAAATCGAAAGAAGCTACATAGATTATTTTGCCAATTACCTGTTAGCAAAGTAAAGGTGATTAACACCTAAAATCGAAAGATGAATGAAAACAATAAAAGAACGCATACAACAACAAAACGATAAAAAAACGCACCTCCAATTGTTAATAGCCGCCGCTGAATGGACATGAACTGTTATAAAATCTAAAGCCTTTAGCATATTGGTGTGTTTGTCCCCAAACCCCTAACACAAATTAGGTGATACAACAACAAATCTAACTTTCTTATAGAACAATTAATTAAAATAGAGGTATATGCTAATTTAGGGATAAGAAACATACCATTCACATCAGGATTTGATTATCTTCATATTCCACACATTGATGACCACCACAGTGAATCAATAAGCTGATGCAAGAGGTAACAAAAATCAATAAGTTAAACCCACCTCATGAAAACACCTAAAATAATTTCTTCTGTAACAACAACAATAAAAAACCCTCAGTCTTCCAATACCGAGCTCAACCCATCAGACACTAAGACAACACATACCCATTATACAAAACACCAAATCAAAACACAAATGAATAATGAAAAGATAGAAAAGGAAAAATACCAGCACCATAATCAAACACAATTAAAGCTAACCCCATGAAATTCCGCAGGTCTTCGTTTTGGATTAACTTGCGCCACCTAAAAAACGCCCAAAATTGAAACCCTAGTTCCTGCATATCTGAATATTCTGGATTTCTGTAGTAGAAAAGTGTAGAACAAATCGTTTATGCATAAACGGATTGGATTATATGGGCCACACACAAAGCAGTTTGTTGGATAGTTGGGCTAACCATTTGCCTATTTTTTATTGGCGGGAAAAGCGGGGGGCAAAACGACCGTGTTTTTGATGGGATTTAAATAAACTTATAATACCTAATGCAATAACATAACTCAAAACAATCAAAGAATACAAGTAAAGTTTCCTTGCTAACTGCTTAGGCAACAGTTTCAACACTAATTGTTTAGGCAACAGTTTTCAAACATTTTCATTTAACTCCATTCTCCATCTTCTCTTTTGAGCATATTCATTAAAGCTAGTACAATGTAATTAGCTTAAAATTAAGGCCATATGTTTTTGTATGAATTGAAAGATCTTAACAGTATTTATTTTTGCTACGTATATAAATTTATGTATTAGTATTATTTACTAATACACAAGAGTTTTTACTCTTATATAGCTTCAAAGTTAGAACATGAACAACATAAGGAAAAAAAATCTAATCAATTTTTATGAACAAAGACAATATGTTGTTTATAACCACGTAATCACAACCACAGTTACAGCATGCCTATAGGCTATAGAATTTATATTGAAACTACAAACTACGTGACATGGTAATTTATTTGCATATAAAATCAATCGCTACTTTATCAGAAAAAAATCGGCACCTCTAACTTTAAATCCAGACTCCGCCCCTAGTTTGGGTACGAACGATTCGGAATGGAAAATGTGGCTGAGTCAGTGTTTTCTGTGACTTTGATATGCCTGTTTGGTGGTGGTATGGTAGTGTGTTTAATGATGATATGACGCTAACATAAAATTGATGGGCTTTGTAACTATTACATCCGGTCTAAGTTGAGGGCTCACTAACATACAAACAATCAAATTCTGCCATCATGCTTAAGCCTATGGAAAAACCTATTAACTAGACGCATCTTAAATTTGATATNATTGTTTTTAAGGTTTTTGTATAGTTTGAACCGTGCTAAGTAAAATCTCAAAAAATAAAACTCTTTTTGACGCGGTTCAAAAACCGTACCAAAAAAATGAAATTTTGGTATGGCTTCTTATACAATCATACCAACCGATCAAAGTCAAAGATATTTTGCTTTTTTGGTACGAGTTCTTAATAAACGGCACCAAAATCCCTTGTCAAAGATATTTTGCTTTTTTGGTACGAGTTCTTAATAAACGGCACCAAAATCCCTTTTGTTTAAGAAGTATATATATTTATATATTCCTTTTTCTGTAACTTGCATAACCAAACACTCGAAACATAATTTAACCAACTACAAACAATATTCAACAAACTCAACATTTTTAGATATACATCAATGAACACAAAAATCTAAAGGAACTCAACTATTGAAAGGCCTGTTTCTATTACTTCGTGAATCGTCATTGTTGAATGCACTATTGTTCCCCATCTATAATCAAACATATGAATAGCAAGTAATTAGTAAAATACCAAAACATCCGTTAAGCATACGTAAAAGGTTAGCGCAAGTGTGCAACTCGTCTCAAACAAATATCTATACTACACTATAATGCATTTGGGACTATTTTATAATTAGAAAGACTTAAAATGCAGACCTTTTATTACTAATTATGGCAACTACACACAATTTATAACCACCCCAACAACCACTTTCCACCACCCCACCTCCCTCTGCTAATTTGAAGAATCAGACCCCCACCCATCCACTGCTCATCAAACAAACTCCTATTAACCGACCAAAATTTCGAGTTATGTTCGGTTTAAGTTTTAAGGACTATGTGGTATCCGCCCCGCATTGCGTGGGCACCATTCTAGTATTATATATATGTAGCAGTGATGAGCCTTACATAAATTTTTTAATTTATACAAACAGATACTCAGGTAGGGGCGTCAGGGGCGGAGGGAGTGTATAAGGAGGGGGGCGGTGCCCTCAACAAATTGGCCCAAAAAAATTTTATATAGTGCAAAATTTTGGGTTTTAGCGGACTTTAGTTTGTCATGCCCTCAGCCCAAAAATTAAATTGCCCTCAACAAACTTGAGCCCAACATGNAGCACAAATGAATAATGAAAAGATAGAAAAGGAAAAATACCAGCACCATAATCAAACACAATTAAAGCTAACCCCATGAAATTCCGCAGGTCTTCGTTTTGGATTAACTTGCGCCACCTAAAAAACGCCCAAAATTGAAACCCTAGTTCCTGCATATCTGAATATTCTGGATTTCTGTAGTAGAAAAGTGTAGAACAAATCGTTTATGCATAAACGGATTGGATTATATGGGCCACACACAAAGCAGTCTGTTGGATAGTTGGGCTAACCATTGGCCTGTTTTTTTTGGCGGGAAAAGCGGGGGGCAAAACGACCGTGTTTTTGATGGGATTTAAATAAACTTATAATATAATGCCCTTCTTGTATTTTGGTATAGATCTTCTATACTCTTTGAAAAATAAATAAATAAATAAATAAATAAATAAAAACTTATGTTGTTAGGATTTAGGGTTATAAAGTGCGACTTCTATTAAGCACTAATCGTATAAGTTCAACAGATTTACAAACATGACACAGAGGCTGCTAATTCATTCGGTGCATCATTATCACATCATTTTAGCTTCATAAAAGATCCTCGATCCTATATTAAAAGAGTGTTACAAGAACATACGGCTTCCATTTTTTAAAACATAAACTCCGGTTTATTAAAACATATCTCTTATATAATAAAACAAAACCCTTAGTGGGTACTTTGTCATTTTAAAAAAAAAGAATATTTCCTTATTAGGTAATATGTTAATTATTATTTAATTTATAAGTTTTTAAATTCGTTTTGTTAATATACTATACAAGTAGAAGATAAATACAAAAAATATAGATAAGATTTAAATGATTATCTTTAATCATAAAAAACTACAATTAAAAATCATAAATCAAACAAAATAAAAATTAAATTATTTGTTTTTTAATAAATAAAAATATATCATTCAAATTTTTTTAAAAAAAACCCGCGCGTGCGCGGGTATTATAACTAGTTTTTAATATCTAGTTCCAACCACTTTGTTGACTTGATTTAATATCTAGTTGTCCTCGTAACTAAAAGATTCCATTATATTTAAACATGCATAATGTTTTGCATTTGCTTGACGAAGTTATAACTCTATATAATATTGCAACATGTCTTTGTTTAAGTTAGCAAAATATGTTTTCCGCAAATTTGTGAATCTCTCATATCTAGATTTAACTGATATAAAATCATTTCCATTATAGTTGTTTGGAGTAGAATGTAGTCATGTACCATAGAATTGTGTTAAATGAATTTATGTAAAGAGAACCTAAAGATGAATTATTGTAAGATCATAAGTAGATGGAGAAAACTTAATTTGAGTTACATTTTTAGCTATTGCAAAATATTTGTTTAGAGCTCGTTTGCTTCGCAAAATCTTAAGGATTCTAAAAGAATTGAAATCTAATTTCCATTTCACAATGTGTTCAGTTGGTATAAGGAAGGAATTTAAAATCTAAATTCTATTCCTTCATGTGTTATTGTGTCTGGTTGGAAAAAGAAATGGAACGAAAATCTCCCAAAATCTTTTATATGTGGAATTTACATTCCTTAGCAAAATGGGAAGTGTGTATACAATTCTATGAAATTCATTATTTTGTTTAATAAAAATTAGTTATTATTATTATTATTATTATTATTATTATTATTATTTTAAACTAATATTACTCATATATATATATATATATATATATATATATATATATATATATATACACACACACACACACACACACACATATATATTACTGTTGTTGTTGTTGTTCTATGAAATTCATTATTTTGTTTAATAAAATCTATGAAGTAATAATAATAATAATAATAATAATAATAATAATAATAAATAATAATAAAAATAATAATAATAATAATAATAATAATAATAATAATAATAATAATAATAATAATAATAATAATAATAATAATAATAATAATAATAATAATAATATTTAAATTAAATAATAAATAAAATCATAATTAGAAAAATAATAACCTTTTTAAATGTTAGTAATTATGAATTTTAAGTTTAAAAAAAATATAAACATTTATTATTTTTATATTCTTTAAAATAAAATAAACATGTTAAATACTAATAATTATAATAATTTATAAATATTGATGTTTTTAAATTATAAAATTCTGAATTACAACGTAATTTAAAACTTTTTATCCAATTTCTTATGTAACCTGAATTCCTACACTTTGTTGTAATTGGAGTGACTAAATTACTATTAAAGTGAAAACCAAACTGGTTACATAATGTAATCTGAATTACAATTTACTTCATTCTGCAAACCAAACAACCTACATAATGTAATGAGATTACAATTACATCCGATTATATTACATCAGATTAGGGCGAACCAAACAGTCTTAGGTCCAAAAGAAAACGTATACAAGTTAGATAGAGATTGGTAAAGTTTAAACGTTATAAATATTCTAACTAAAAATAAATTTGTTTATACACGTGAACATATATTGCTCATCATGTATCGCAGAATGTTTTTGAAGCAATTGTAATCTTTGAAAGAAATTGTAATTTGAGTGAATTGTAATTCAAAGAATTTGAATGTATTGAAATTGTAATTGATGAAATCTATTATTGCGCTTGGTTGACTCACAACGGCATTCAGAAAAACGTTAATAAATTAGTAAAAGTATAATTTGATAATAATAGTATTAATAACTTAAAATGAATAGTATAATATTAGTAGTAGTAATAATAATAATAATAATAATAATAATAATAATAATAATAATAATAATAATAATAATAATAATAATAATAAGTAGTAATAAATAACAAATAATAATAAATAATAATAAGAATAACTGTAATAATAATAATAAAAATAATAATAATGTAATACAATAACAAGTAAGAAATAAATAAATAAATAAATAAATAAATAAATAAATAATAATAATAATAATAATAATAATACAGGGTCTTTATGAAGACCATGCTGTATCGTGCGCTGGTATTATTGGTATTAAAAATCGACATAACGTGGTGTGCGATACTATTGTTGATATCTATTCTCGGTCGAGGATTTCGACCCGTAAAGAAGTTGATATTGGGCTCAGTAGAGAAAAGGACAGACCCTTACGTCCAGCTGACCTGTTGCTATACTCGTGGGATGGAGGACTTGATGTATGTGTCGATCTGACAAGGTCATCGCCCTTTACGGAAACTAGCATGGTTCATTTTGTGTCGGGTAGTGCAGTGATTGAGGTTGCACAACGTAAACGCACCAAGTAAGAGGCTAAGTGTGCGAATATTGGATATGGGTTTACCCATTTCTCATTCTCTTCTTTTGAGAAACTTGAGAAGGATGCAGTGACTTTAATGAAGCGAATCTGAAAGTTCTATGTGACTCAAGACGTTAGGACACGTGTTGCTATTCATATCTTTAGTAGGATTATCTTTGCTATAGCTAGAGGAGTGGGGGCTCATATAGTATTGCGGTTGTCCACTAATTTCTTGTAAATCTTATGAGTTTCTAATAAAGTGATATTGAAACAACAACAACAACAATGCGGGGGATATTTATGGGGACTATGTTGTATGGTATTATTCGTATTAAACATCGGCATAACGTGGTGCACGATACCCTGGTTGACATTTGTTCTCGGTCGAGGATTTCAGCTCGTAAAGAAGTTGATATCGGGATTAGTGGAGAAAGGGACAAACCCTTACGCTCAGCTGATATGTTGCTCTACTCGTGGGACGGAGGGCTTGATATACGTGTCGATCTGACAGGGTTATCCCCTTGACGCAAACTGGTATGGTTAATTTTGTGCCTGGTCATACGGTGATTGAGGCCGCACAACGTAAACACGTCAAGTATGAGGCTAAGTGCGCGAATATTAGATATGAGTTTCTCCCCTTCTCATTCTTTTTTTTAGGAACTTGAAAAGGATGCGGTAACCTTATTGAAGCGGATCTGAAATTTCTCGGTGACTCAAGACATTGGGGCACGTGCTGTTGTTCATAGCTTTAGTAGAATTAATTTTGTTATAGCTAGAGGAGTGAAACCATAGATAGTATCTCGGGGTTCTACTATTTTTTTTTTTTTTTTTTTAATCCTTTGATTTTCTAATAAAATGATAGTATTTTTTAAAATAAAAAATTTAATTGAAAATTTTCCATTTATATTGCTATTTAATCTGAATTACAACATCGGATGTAATTGAAGGAATTCAATTTCCTTTGCAAAGCAAACCAAATACTCTACCTAATTTGAATTACAATTTTAATCTTTTTAGATTACAATTACATATGATTACAAATTATTTTACGGCGAACCAAATACCCCAAGTAAACACGTCAACTTTGTTTTCTAGTTTGACTTTAGATAAGTAGATAACTTGATTATTAAAAGAAACTTGTAGGTGCATAGTTTAACCATTTTATATAGAGTTTTGTGATGACTTGTTCATTAGATGAGTTCAGAACTGAATTCACAAGATAACAAATTTTGGAACAAAATCATAAACTGAGGAAAAAAAAGAAAAAAGAAGACGACTATAGAAAGAAAGAGTGCAATAAAAACGGTTAGGGTGATGTGATGAGCCACATGCGTGTCTGAAAACGATTCTGGTTTTATTTTTTAATTTTTTTGGGTGTCAACAACTGATGCGTTGTTTACAGCTGTACCCGATTCAGGACTATGAATACTATGCTTCTTTCTTTCACTATCAAACCTTCATTTTTATTTATGTTATCTTTTTTAATCCATAAACTTTTTGTTCTTATCTTGTTTTCCTATACAATTCTTCATCGACATTGCTTTGTTAGATGTGAACTAAACCTTTGGCTTATTTTTCTATTTATCTTTTTACCACCACATTTTAACGATTCCCATAACCACAACATTTGTTTCGGTTGGGTACATTCTATTCTATTAACTAAATGTAACTTTTTCTTTCGTGTTTGATTATATTAAGAGATCATAACCACCAAAGGGTTTGTGTCCCTAATGTTATCTCAAGTTGTGTGAGAAGTTCTCCAACTAAATGATTGTGTGTTCAAGTCTTACTTAGGACGTTTGAGATAGATTTGTGGTGTAAAAATTACTTTGTGACTAAACTTTGGCTCTTTCACCTAATGTGGATAGAATGACCAAGTGCTTTGTGCTTATTTTGTTATCACTAATACAAGTGCTAGTTGTATCGCTTCTGTATCATGAAGATGTTCATTAAAAGCATATGTAAAGCATATCCGTTTAGAGAGTTAATAGTTTTTGTTCATTCTTTATTCAAACAACACAATTAACATCACTATGCAAAATATTACCAATGTCAAACAATACAATAAAGTGAATAAAAAAAACATCATTATGCAAAATATTACTCGATTTAAAGACTAAAAAGACGAAGTTGTATGTAGCTGTACATCTTTATAAGTCAGACAAGAACTACTACGGTATCAATGCAACATTTTTCATATTATGTTCATCAACAGCCAAGTCATTGCATTCATAAAACGAAGATTAACATAAACAAAAGCAAAAACGTTATAAATTTTACACAATGGGTTCGAGTTTTGTTTAATAAACGTAGATAGTTTTTTTTTTTTTTTGCAAAACAAGAATCTAACTAAATACAGAGATAAAACCATAAGTAAAAAACTTAAACTCGTTTATGTTATCTACAAACAACACATAAAATACGTATATGCATTTCATAAGCTTTATCAATGATAACTACTCAGGACACCATAAATGGCAAAAGGCTTGTGAGGATCTAAGTTGAATTCTTGCTAGGTGTAAATAATCCTGAAATGATTACGTCAACCTAAAACAAAAGGCTATTACCTAGTTTGAATATGTGTATCGGTGAATTCAAGCCCCGTGAAAATAGCCAATCAAAAAGTCAGATACCATGATTACCCAAAAAACTTTTTCTGCCATTAGCAGAAAGACATACCCAAAGGACCAAACTAGCAATACCAAAAACTAAAACCTACATGATGTAACATACTCTATCTCCTTCATTTTCATAAAAGGAGTTTTGGTAAAACACCAAATAAAAAAAGTAGTAACCCGTTTATTTCCTCCCACCATTTTTCTCTCTCTCACTTTCACATGTTCATTCGGTGATTAATTCTTAAATATTATTTTCTTCTTCTTCTTTACAAAGTATATATACATTCATCCAGACATATATCCTTATATATTTTTTTTACATATATATCCAAATATAGTATATTTATAAAAAATATATATATATGGGTATAGTAGTAGTATAGTACTCGTGATCTGTGCATAGTCTTCTACGTGAGACTTTCTTGGTGGGTTTGGTGTATACTTCAATTATTGATCATACCCATTTTCCAATATCGATTTTTCCACATTATTTTACTTTGATATCAAGAGTGTGTTTCAAGAAATATATATAAATACTTATTTAAGAAAGATATGTAATGAAGCTTTTTTAGAGTGTGTGAAATTCAAGTATTTGCAGGTCTAAAAGCTGTTGTTACTGCTGCTGCTTTTTGAAGAATTTAAGATAGTAAAGGTATATGTACTTTTTTGTAAGTATTTTTTACTTTAGTCATTTTTCTTTTTCTTTATTTCTTTCTTTCTTTTACTTATTTGGTTGCTTAGTTTTGTTATAATCCATTCTATGTAAAAAAGTCAAAGATGAAACTATGTTGGTCAACAATAGACTTTGGTTTTAAGACCAAATATGTTTGAATTGGTTTTTGGGTTTGCTTGTTTGTTATAGTCTGACCATAAAAAAAAGAATTTTAAAAAGTTTTAAGGTTGTTTAGTTTTTGTTATGGGTTTTATGTTTGTGTATTGGAATGCTATGATAAGAAAAAGAAAAAGAAAAAGAAAAGAAAAAAAAAAAAAAAAAAAAAAAAAAACTCAGNTTTGTAGCCCAAAATCTTAGTATTATCATGTAAGTTTTAGCATTGTATGTAGATAACTAAGTATAACATTTTTTACATATAAAATAACAGTTTTATATGAAAGTTACCATTTAAAAAGCCGTACATATGATATAAGGTTTTTTGCTTAAAACTAAAAAATGACACACACGGGACAAATGTAAAAATACGTGGATATTGTCCGATAAACCGAGGGACTTTAGTTCCCCTTTTGACTAGTTTGGCCCATTTGACCTATTAGTGATTGAACATAACCCATAAAAAATGTCCCTCTAATATAATTAATTTCTCGTTATTTGCCAAGCTGTGAACTTTTGTTGTGATTATGCAGGGTGCAGCAGGTAGACCCGTTAAACAACTACTGGTCAGGTGACGGTTCGGACCAAGAAACTGACCGAAGAGAAAGAAAGGGTTGGAAAGTAAAAATACATGACTTATCAGGATCAGCTGTAGCAGCAGCATTCATGACTACACCTTTTGTCCCATCAACCGGTTGTGATTGGGTAGCTCGGTCAAACCCGGGTTCATGGTTAATAGTCCGACCCGACGCCTTCCGGCCTGAAAGCTGGCTTCCTTGGGGTAAACTCGAGGCATGGCGTGAGCGTGGTGGTACAAAAGATTCCATTTTTATCCGTTTCCATCTTTTATCCGACGGTCAAGATGGTGGAGAGTTGTTAATGTCTGAAATGCTCATAAATGCCGAAAGGGGTGGTGAGTTCTTTATAGATACAGATCGTCAAGCAAACTCTAACTCTAATATACCAAGCCCACAAAGTAGTGGTGACTTTGCTGGACTAAGCCCGTCTGCAAGCGGGTTTGTCATGAGCTGTAGGGTTCAAGGAGAAGGGAAGAGGGGGAAGCCCATGGTGCAGTTAGCCATGAGACACGTAACGTGTGTTGAAGATGCAGCGATCTTTATGGCATTAGCTGTGGCTGTTGATTTAAGTATCGAGGCTTGTAGGCCGTTTAGAAGACGGATCAGGAGGGGAAACCGCCATTCTTGGTGACATAAAAATTGAAATTAATATTTCAATGGAACTAGTTAATGAAGCTTACTGTTTGTTTTCTTGTGTTTTACCCTCCTGATTGTAATGTCTGACATATCTGTACAGGATTTACTTGTTTCGTCTTTTAAAAACGCCCAACTACTAATTTAGGTACCACTCGAGCTCTTTGGGTCAAAATTTATTGAGTTCGAGGACAAAAAACCAACTCAAACGTGTAAGGCTAGTGGTAATAAGGAGTAATTACAACTAACTTCATCACCACCACTTAAGTATCACGTCACGTTCTATCTTCATAACTAACATCACTATCACCATCAATTTAGTGTAATCAAAATTAACATCACCACTTAAATATATACTCACTTAAAACATGAATATACCCGACCAACTTTTAAGATGAGAACTGATATTTACACATAGCAATTTGATTCATAGACATAAAATTATTGTGTATGGACTATTATACCCTTATACATTTTGACGCCACTTTTTTCTACCATGATACGAGTTATTATTTCTGCCGTCTCTCCCTTTAGTTATGTGGACACTGATCACTTTCAATTTTATCTGTAAGAATCAGGTTGCTCAGTGTGCATATCAATTCCCTTTTAAGAGTAAGGATGGAAAGTAGCCGAGCCGCTCGTGAAAAATCTTGGAATCGGATCGGTAAAAAGCTCGAACAAACTGAGCCTAAACGAACTCGAGCCCAAGATCAAGCCTAAGTTGCAACTTATTTATTAATCGAGTTCGAGCCCAAGCTTTACATACAAAGCTCGATTGGGCACGCGAGCCTAAACGACACTATAATATTTTAGGTATTAAACATATATAAAATTATGCATTTGTATTATAGGCGAGCTTATTAACAAGCTCAATAACAAGTATATTAACGAGCTCGATAACAGGCATATTAACGAGCTCAAAATAGATATATTAAGAGGCGAGCTCGAGCCAAGTTTTAATTTTTCATTTCCAAATCGTATAAACTAGTCGAGGTGGAGCCGAGCCCGAGCATGTAAAACATACCACGAGCCGAGCTCGAGCTTAAAAAATAAGGCTCGAACCGAGCCAAGCTCGAGCTTTATAAAACTTAAACGAGCCGAGTTCAAACTCTGACAGACTCGATCAGAGCTCGAACTCAGGCTCGGCTCGGCTCGTTTTCACCCTACATAATTTAAGGTTTTGAAATATACAATTTATTAACTACATTAAATACGACACCGGAAAATAATGGTCTTGTCTCATCTAATGTAGCTTTCCGTCCTTAAGAAAAGTTGAATTTTTGACATATTTTTCCTCTTGCGCATGTAGCATGTTACCTAACTACAAAGGTATATATATAGATCCCATTTTCAGCCACCCTTCAGCTAACACTTTGAATTTTTTTTTTTTTTTGAACACATCTAACACTTTGAATTTGCTCAGCTTATTTGACCTAGTAACAGAAGCACGAGTTAGATTTTGGTCTTGTATGGGACCAATAGACTTTAAACATCAGAATTCTGTGTTTATACATTTATTTTTGGCACACATATATTCAGTCCAACAAAAAAATTCTTATGTAACTGAAACTTATGAAGATATAAATATAGCCCAAGCTTATGTTAGCCCATAACTAAATATATTTAGCCCAAAAGATTATGCACCAAACAATAAAACATCAAATAAGTTATTTTAATAGATTGATTGGGTAGCCCTGGTAATGTCATGAACGAGAAACTAACTGTGGGTCTACGTTGCGGCTGGACTTTTTTGCGTTCGTGTGTGGTGTTGTTGTCTAACGGAAAAAATATATGTCGTCAAACACTTTGATTAAAAACTGTGGATCTACGTGGATTTGTTTAATCAACAATACAATCCGTTAGTAACTTAGATACTCACCTGAATCTATGTCAATTCCATTCATTTTCTGGCATCCGAACTTTTTGGCTGAAAAATACATAATCAGGCTCAAATAAAATTGTGCCAAAAAACAAAATAAAAAATATACATCACCGCTAATCCGCTATCCACCAAAAGCAAATATATCATTTTTTTTTTTTTTTTTTTTTGCTTAATTTATTTATTTATTTTTTAACTTCTTTTTGGGCTGGCCTGTTACTAATTCTTTGGGCTCTGCTACTCCTTCCGTCCCAAAATTATTGTCCAGTTTGAATTTTCAAAGTCAAACTGGTTCAACTTTGACCATAAATATATATTATTTATTACTAGACGAGTACCCGTGCATAGCAACGGGATTTTATAGCGACAGATAGTTTATTGATAAAAAAAGTTTATAGGTTATAAACGAAAAACAATAAAAGTTTGAAGATTTGGAAATTTAAAATAATGTTTTGAAACCTGGTTCAACCAGGGTGGTTCAACCGGTTGAACCGTTCCAGGCAAAAATGGATTGATTTAAACCGGGTCAACTTGCTAGGTTGGGTCAAAAACGGTTCAAATTAAACTGGTTCAACCCGTCCGGGTTTGACGTGTCCCGGGTCAACCCGGTTTTTGTTTTAATTGATTGTATTTAATTTGATAGGTATGTTTTTAATTGGCTGTAAAATGTGAATAAATTATTATACTTTTAAGTAATGGATAATGTTTTGAAACCCGGTTCGACCCGGGTGGTTCAACCGGTTGAAACGTTCCGGTCGAAAAATAGGTCGATTTAAATCGGGTCAACTTTCTAGGTTGGGTCGAAAATGGGTCAAATTAAACCGGCTCAACCCGTCGGGTTTGAAGCGTCCCGGGTCAACCCGGTTTGTGTTTTAATTGGTTGTATTTAATTTGGTAGATATGTTTTTAATTGGTTGTACAATGTGAATAAATCATTGTACTTTTAAGTAATGGGGTGTTTTAATAATAATATTAATTGCATTCATAATTACCTTTAATAAGATTTCAACATTTCAACAATTCAACATTTTGACTTTTCACATTTCACATTGACCCTTTTTCCTTTATAGATAGTAAAGATATAATACTTGATGAAAAATTATACCATTGAAAAGTACATTTAAAACCCAATCCATTTATATATTTTGTATCAAATATTATATAACACTCACATAAATATTTAAGATCAAAGTTGAAGAAGAAATACTAAAAAAGTCAATAGTGGACAATAAATTTGGACGGAGGAAGTAATATTTTATTTTATTATTTGCAAATATTTTATATAATGGAATCCGAAGGAATATTCCTTCACGCTATAGATTTTTTTCTTTTTGAACTTAGTATTATGGTTCTAAAAGACGCGTTATGGCGGCGCCAAGGCGTTGTTAAGGCGTGCGGCATGATATTCACGTTACGAAATAGACTAAGGCGCCGACTCTAAGTATGGCGTGAAATGAGGTAGGAAAAGGTGTGCTAAGGCGTGAAGCGTGGCGATTTTTTTATTTATTTATTTATTTTTTTTTTCAACTTCGATATATAATTAATTATTATATATATATATATATATATATATATATATATATATATATATTAAATGAAGATGTAAAGATAGTTTCTTAACGTTATTTATCATATACAACGTTCTCTGTAAACTCGATATATATGAAATATGATATAAATATATAAATTTAAGGTTTTGGTCATGTCGTCACGCCACGCCTCACGACTATTTATAACCTTGCTTAGTATATGTAGATAACTAGTGCATAATAAATGAGAAAACAAAATTAAAGTGAAATTGTTGGCAAGTTTAGGGGTGTTAATGAAATTGTGTAGTATTTGTATATGTTTTAGGTGGTGAGATTGACGTCAAAACGACATAAAAACTGCAATAAATGGCAGTTTTTGTTCACCTAATGTATACATGGGAGATGGGAAGAGATGCAATAAGAAGAAAAACTAAAATGAGATGAATAAGAAAGATTTTTAGCCACACATTTTAAATAAGAGGGATAATTTTAAGGAGAGATATATATATATTTTTGTAGGTGCAATTGAAATATGTAGTTGTGGTTTCTTATCACCCTTCTTATTTTCACTTTTCTTCTCATTTGATCCTAACTCTATGAGAGATAATATACGCGCGTTACGAATCACAAAATACAGGATGTAGTTTTTGAGTTTTAGCCCTCAAATGCTTTGATAAGCCAACTCTTTTTTCTTATTTCAGTATCTTTTTCATAGTGTTACACATGTAGTGTTTTGATTAAAGGTCGGCGCAGTTTGAGTCCACGGGTCTTGAATCTTCGGACTGTGTTGTATCTCATGTAGAACTAATATCTCTCGGCTGCGGGTAAAATACAGATTCAACCAATACGGACAGGGGCGAAGCTTTGTGGTGCCAAAAGGTTGTGGCACCCTCAAGGTTTTAATACATGCTTACAAAAGTGCCATTTTTGCTTAGTATATGTACCTTGATAATGTAATTTATGAATTTGGCTCTCCTAAAACATGTATGTACCATGGTAATGTATATCCATAGATTGGATTCATGTTAGGACAAATCAATTTATAGATAGATTATCATTTTAGATTCTTAATTGAATTTAGAAGAACATTTTGTAATCTTGTCTATGCTGTTCGTTATTTTGTGTATAAATTACTACAATGGTCCTTGTAAGTTTGTTTTTTTCTTTTCAACTAGAGGTTTTTTTTTTTACTACAAATCAAACGTCACGTTTGGAAAGACCTGTAACATCATCATATGTTTTTTTTAATATGTTGTCTCATATGTCTATTAAGTCTTGCAAAAATGATATTTAAACAAAAGAGAATCATTTAGGAAGAGCAAAGAAAAGACAATTTGATATTATATTTCAAAATCTGTCAATCTGAAATCTCACGCCGAATTAGACAAATGAAAAGAAAAAAACTAAAATAAGTAAGAGTGAGAAAAAACCACAAACATATATTTCAGATGCATTTACAAAAATAGACGCATCTCCCCTTAAGAATTTCCTTATTTTTTATTATTTAAAATATGTGGGTAAAAATTCTTCTCATTCTACTCATTTAAGTTTTTCTTGTAACCGGATCATTTCCTATCTCAAGCCTTAAAAGATCCCAAAAACAAAGTAATACTACTTAGACTTATTTAAACTTTTCTCTAAACGAAAGAGCCACAATTTCAAGATTTAAGCATAAGACATAAAAACAGCAACGACAAATATCGTTAGCAAATGAATTATTATATTTTTTTAACCCATGATGTAAACCTAACACAATAACCGATAGTAACTAAATTAGGTTAGAAGAAAAGAGTTTGACAAGTAAATTCGTTTGATTTTGTTTTGATAAAATAAGTTACTATACTCGTCTTTTTAGTTTCTCACTAATGTAAGAACATGCTCACTGCAAAAGTTATAAAAGGTGGCTAATGAGTTCAATATATTTACGTAGTGTTTGATATGCAAGAATCAAAGTCATAATGGAATAAACTATTACAATGGAATGAAAAATTGTTGCTTGCGTCAAGTTTTTGAATGAAATGAATTTTTCTTTGATCCAATCTACTACGTTCGTAACCGCTGTTTTTATTCCACAATCATTCTTTTTTGTTTACATTATATTTCAACATGAAATGAGATCGTGTCTCATTTCATTTATTCATTTCCACTGTACGTTACCACATATCAAATGACGTGCTTAGATGTTTTATTTCGTTCTAACATGACAACCAAATAAAACAACAGTAATGCACCCATTCAATTACTATGTTTATTCTGTTTCTTCTTCCTTTCATTACACATCAATAAACAGATTGTTATAGTAGTGGATTGATTAGATGTAGCTCAATACCCACTAATCAGAATCCCGAAATATCATCGATTAATGATCATTTGAGCAATAATATAATTTATCCCGACAACAAGTGTCGTTTAAGTAATTATAGTTCATACATACTCAAATACTCGATCATCTCGGATTCATATTCATTGAAACATTTTAGTACAATAACTTAGACATATTTATCATCTTTATCAAAAAACATGAATGTGTTTATCTTAAAAATACGATCCTAACATTAACACATGTTAGATTATAGTATTCTAACGCGTTATAATGATATTAAACTATCTAATATAATTAATTAAGATAAATAAATATAACTTAATAATAAGTTATCAATCTATTTTAATAGAAAATGTCGTGTTTACACTATAAAATACATAATAAGGCCAACTGCCATGCAAGCTTACTTGTCACTTGTGCTGTCCTTCCTCGTCCACTTGAAATACTTTTCATACCAATGAGAACATAATAGTGATGAACAACCTATAACTATATCCTGTTAACAATTATCTGAAACTTTTAGTTATGTACATACACTGCAAATTTTAAAATATTATATATTGAGTCTCTTTTTACTGAAGGGTTAAGAGAATATTAGCAAATACTGTAGTGGTTTTTTATTCCAATGTAAAACTTTTTTTTTTTTTTTTTATTTTAACCACTATTTCTGACTTTTCAGTCGATTAATTCATGAGGTTTGAGTTTACCGTCACAAAGACTCAAACCAAAACCTTTATTTTTTTAAAAGTTGACATGACCATATCGATCAAGGATTGTTTGCACCAACTACTCAACTAGGATTTGAACTTAAAGTTCTCATATCGTAGCATAGGCGGAGATACCAACTGCCGGATGAATACTTGGTGTGTAGCATAATTATTTTGTAAAATATGTGAAATCATTTTATTTTACCCCCTGAAAATAACTTGATATGGGAGATCAAAGCGGTAAGCCACCTTTCTTCTTCATGTGGGAGATCAAAGGGTTCGATTTTCATTTCTCAGTTTGGATCTTTTGACATCAATTTTTCTTTTTTATATTGTTTATAACAAAATGGTCTGTCACTCTTACTTATCGGCAAGGCCAGNATATATATATATATATATATATATATATATATATATATATATATATATTTTTTTTTTTTTTTTAATTTTCTCTCCTTTATATGAAATTTGTAAAAAATGTATGCTACTATTAGAAAATAGATATCCTTTATACGCTGATATAATGCTAACGATCATGCCAAAAAAATTATCTAAAGGCCATAAGAAAGTCCACGTACTAACTGTTAAAATTTATTCGAATTTGGAACAACAACAGTACCCTTGAGGCCTCACTTCTCGTATTTTTGTTCTATTTCCGGTCCTGCATAAAAAAAGTTTTTTGCCCCCTCTAAAAGTTTTTTCCTGGCTTAGCCCTATATTTTAGTTATGATATATAATTACATTTATTTTATTTTATTTATTTATTTTTTTACCATTTGGCTGTAGAAATGAATACTGAAAATTATATTTTCAGATTCACTAAACATTGAAGATTACATGACATTAAATAGAAGACAAACTAATCTAACCCCGGAACTAAACGGGCCAAACCCAACTGGCTTACAGACCTTTATTATCTAACATCCCTCTCAAACTCACAATTTACAGTGGTAAACATTAAGTGCCAAACAGAAAGTCGTTTTCCCAATAGGAAATTTATATACTCTTATACGGATAATTTTATTCACTCAACGCTATCCTCAAACGCATTAGGGCAAAGAAAATATTTAATATCAGAACGAATGGTAATTCATCTTTCTTGCTAAAAGAAACATGCATACTTACGGAGTATAATTTTATTTGCCACTTGTGCTATATATATATCTAATGAAATGATATATAGGTGCAATAATCCAGTTTAAGGCAAAGTGACATCACACGTTCACTTTTGCCTATAAATAGGCAACAACCACACATAACCTTGTATACAGCACTTGACAGTCATTAAACTATCTCTTAGATATCAATGGCAATGAAATCTATGCTCCTAGTCACCCTCTTGGTTGCTGTTTTCGCGGCACCACAAGCCACTCAAGGTATTAAGATGGCTATTCGTGGAACTGTATATTGTTCTGCGGATGGTAATATGGTTGCCAGTGCGCTAACCGCAACCCCTCCTTACGCAAGTAAGTTCAATCTTGTTGTTTTTCAAAAGGTCTGAAAAGTTTTATCCTTCCGAAACTACATTATCATAAGAAAACTGTGATTCACAGTACATGTCAAGCTTGGTGATTTTGTTACGAATCAAGTACTTCATACTTTTTAAGAGTGTGTCATAAAACCTTTTTAGTTTTTTCACTTTTTGCCCTCATATCTCTCATATCTCTCTTCCGTTTCAAGTGTGTGTAGCAATAATTGTTCCTCTGTAGTGTAACTAGATTTGAGCACTAATCAATTTGAAATGTTACGTGATAGCATATACGATTTTTTTTTCCTCCCTTTTAGTGGTTGAGATAAGTGGTTTCGAACAATGAGTATTCTATAATGCTCATATATGTTTTTTCAAAAGTAAAATAAGATAATTAGGAGTTCAAACAAGCATACACGTACCCATTATAGTTTTCAGTTGTTAAGGATTAAAATGCTATGTCTTTGCGTAAAAAGAAATGTTTAAAAATTCAGCATACACACTTGCTTATTATGAAGAGACTTGATCAAATAATAATATTAGTAACTGACGTGTTCTTTAAAATAAAATAATTTATGTAATTAATAATATAAATGATTGTAACCGAAAACATTTAAAATATACATCCCACCAACACAATGTTCTATACATCCCATCCTTTGCTTACAACTTACTCTCAGTCAGCCAAATCACCAAAACCACAAACTATTTTGTGCTGTTTAATCACTCAACTTGCATATTTCAGGCCAACAATCAGAGGATTGCCCATGGAATCCAGTCTGAAGGACTCTACATCATCAAGCCAGATAATCATGTCAGCACATCTACCACACCACCTACACATTCTTCTACTGTACTATCTCACACTAGCAGCTTACACTTGTGGCATGCTAGATTAGGACATCCTTCAGCTCATGTAATAAAGCAAATAAAACAGCTGTCAAACTTTACTAGTGATGTATCAAAGTTAGATTGTACCATTTGTCCTATTTCTAAGCAAACTGCTTTGCCTTTTCCAACCAGTTCATCTCATGCAAATGGTCCATTTGATTTAGTACATGCTGATACATGGGGTCCATACAAACAAACCACACTGAATAACTGTAAATATTTTCTCACCTTGGTGGATGATCACACAAGAACAACATGGACTTTCCTTATCCCAACCAAACACCCCTCAACAAAATGGAAGAGCTGAAAGGAAACATAAACATTTGCTAGAAGTTGCAAGAGCCATTCACTTTCAAGCCAAATTCCCTACTCACCTTTGGGGTTACTGTTTAATGGCAGCCACTTATTTAATCAATAGACTTCCTTCCAAAGTTCTTAATTACAAATCTCCTTATGAAGTTCTATATCACACACCACCTGACCTACAACATCTGAAAGTTATAGGTTGTCAAGCTTTTGCATCCACTCACACACCAGATAAATTTGAAAAAAGGGCCATTCCATCCATTTTTCTTGGTTACCCACAACACCAAAAAGGTTACCTACTTTTAGCACAAGACACAAAGAAAATTTTTGTGAGTAGGCATGTTACCTTTCATGAGCATATATTCCCATTCCACACCACCACACCTTACTTTGCACCACAACTTCATACTATTCCTTACAACACCATTTTTTATCCACCACCTTCTACCACACCTATATCATCCCCTTCTACCACACCAGAACACAACAACACACCAGAACACAACAACACACCAGAGCCAACTCCATCACCCACCACTACATTTATACCATCTTCATCTCCATCACCAGAACCTACACCAACACACCCTATCACACCAGAACCACCATCCTCACCTATTCCACCAATCCCTACTGAACCAGCATCATCTCCATCAATTTCTACTGAACCACAAGTCACTGCACCATCACCACCACCACCTAGAAAGTCTCACAGAACAAAAAACACACCAACAAAACTCAAAGGTTTTCATTACTACAAACCATCCACTGTCAATTCTATTTTCACAAAACACCACACCTCACACTTCATTAATTATCACAACATACACAATTCTCATACTAAACATCTCATTAACACCATTCATCTAGAAGTAGAACCAACATCTTATACTCAGGCATCTAAACATCCTAAATGGCAAGAGGCTATGGATAAAGAAATAACTGCACTAGAGTCAAATGATACATGGGAGGTTACTTTACTTCCAATTGGCAAACAAGCAATAGGCTACAAATGGGTTTATAGAATCAAATATCTTGCTAATGGTTCTGTTGACAAGTACAAGGCCAGATTAGTTGCAAAAGGTCACACTCAAAAGGAAGGAGTTGATTACACAGAAACCTTTGCACCAGTTGCAAAGATGGTAACTGTGAGAACATTACTAGCTGTTTCCTCCATCAACAACTGGTTTGTTCATCAACTTGACATCAACAATGCTTTCCTACATGGAGACCTCAATGAAGAAGTTTACATGAAGATTCCAAGTGGATACAAGAAGTCTTTGCCCCCTAACTCAGTTTGCAGACTCAAGAAATCACTCTATGGCCTCAAGCAAGCTAACAGGCAGTGGTTTATCAAGCTTACCACTTTTCTAGAATCTATTGGTTTCACTCAAAGTCACTCAGATACCTCTCTCTTCACCTACTACAAGGGCACTGACACTCTCATCCTTCTCATCTATGTAGATGATATTCTCCTTGCAGGCAACAATCTTTCTCTCATCTCAGACATCAAAACTCAACTACACCTCACTTTCAGCATTAAAGACCTTGGCCCACTCCATTATTATCTTGGAATTGAGTTTCTCAGAAACCAAAATGGTATGGTCATGACTCAAAGAAAATATGCTTTAGATCTCATTGAGTGTGCTAAACTACAAGATGAAAAGCCTGCAAAGACACCTCTAGATGCTAGAACTAAACTGACCTATACAGATGGTGAACCATTAGCAGACCCTTCTCTCTACAGAACCCTTGTTGGAAAACTTATTTATCTCACAATAAGCAGGCCAGATCTTGCCTTTGCAGCTCAATTTTTAAGCCAATTCTCTCAAAATCCTCATACTACTCATCTTCAGGCACTATACAGAGTCATTAGATACATCAAACTTAGTCCAGGACAAGGTCTTTTTCTACCTAGACACAATTCTCCTACTCTACATGCCTATTGTGACAGTGACTGGGCTAATTGTCCAGATTCAAGGAGATCAATCACAGGTTTTGGAGTTTTTCTAGGCAAGACACTCATTTCCTGGCATTCAAAGAAACAACCAGTTGTATCTAGATCCTCTACTGAGGCAGAGTACAGAGCTTTGGCAGACTGTTCCTGTGAGATAACTTGGCTTATTGCACTCTTGAAAGATTTCAAAGTCTCTGTCACAACTCCTGTGAGAATTCTCTGTGACAACATTTCTACAATAGCACTTGCTTCCAATCCAGTTCAACATGCTAGAACTAAACACATTGAACTGGATTGTCACTTTGTTAGAGATAAAATAAAGGCTGGTCAAATTCATATCTCATACATCTCTACAAAAGAACAAGCTGCTGACATACTCACCAAAGCTCTTACAACATATCCCTTCAGACACTGCTTGTCCAAACTTGGCATGTGTGATCCTTACACCTTGCCAGTTTGTGGGGGGGATACTGGTATACATACCAAAGTCAATACTGTGGTCAATGGTACAGGGAACAAGCATCATGATGAAGACTGTGAACAGAGTAAACAGAGCAACATTGTTCCTTATCTGTCACCACACCATACAAGACATCAAGACTATCTAGTGAAAATGTCAAGTTACTAGTTGTACAGTATAGCATAGTAGTTGTACAGTTTGATAGATAGCTATCATACTTCTGATGTAACAGTATAAATACTTGATGTATACTTCATTTGTCATTTGAATAATACAATTCCATTTTATCATTTCTCACTTTCTCTCATTCTGCAATAATAACTAATTAAATAACTATTGTATTAATTTTTGGTTACACAATTTTAAATTTCACATTAAATTATACATTATTTGTTTTAGTATAAAAATGATCATGAAGAGATGATAAATACAGTTTAGAAAGTGATTGTGTACAATTTGTTAATGTAATGAAAGAAGGGATGTTTTCTTGAGATGGCGAAGCCAATCACAATATTTTTGCAATACTAATAATTGACATTGTTTTTGTCTTCATATTATCACCAATTATGACGTGTCATCACTATTACCGCGTACCAAAACAGCACCACTGTTGCTTTCTTCCTTTTTGGTTTCAATGCATTGCACATGTACTACTATAATGTATAAAGATAATTGTGATGTTTCAATTGTATGCTATTATTAGTTATTTGGTTACACGGGTACCCGTCGCTGAAACGCGCGAGTACTCGGCTAGTAGACAATAAAGGGACATAAATTTTTTGGATGACAATTTATTACACACTTATATCACATATCTCACATGTATGATCATACAAGTCTCTATTGAGACTTAAACACACAAAATCTTGGTTGATGAGCCACTTACATTTCATTAAAAGAGACTTAATATAAGGACATACAATATATTTTTATCTTTATTCGTTTTAACTTGGGTTATTGGGTTATTCATAATTTACTTAAGCAATTGCCAATTTGGCCTATTTGATAATTGAAGCAATGCTACTTTAATTTAGATTATGATGCACAATATTTAGATCATGGTTAAAGATCGGGTAATTTTAAGGCTCACTGCCCACATTCTATATAGCTCAAGGATTAGTGTCCATTCTTGTTGTTTTGTCAATATGAACTTGCTCATCTGACTCTTCACAAATAAGGATTTCATCCCCTATACGTGATGAATAAGTAATAAACCTAAATACTCCTATAGCACAATAAACCTCTACATCATCACCTCCTACAACACCACCTCCTACAAAGACTCCAATAGCCACAACTACACCACCGGCTCCATCACAACCACCCACATCACCACCACTAAGATCAACAACCATGGAACCGTTGAAACTCGCGTTCACCACTCCTTCTACATCACCACATCCCTATTTAGATACACTAGATGACCTACCACCTAGATCAACAAATCCACCACCCTTACCATCATTTATATCTATTGAGCGTATTGCTCAAGAAGCCCCACGTATGACACTCGTGTCAGATCAAATGCACGTTGAACAAACTCAAACCTACTTTCCCACCAATGAAGACTTAGATGATTCATCACTGCTAGAACCTCCACAACAAAACCCACAATAACAACAAATCAACAAAGAACGTAAACAAATCATCCAAGAACTAGATGTCCTCTATGCATTCTCGGATATGATAGACTCTCATATCCAAGATGCGATGAACATCCAAAATGCGATAAGCACCACAAGAACCGTTGCACCACTAAATCCATTGCTCCAACAACCATTGCACCACCACCAACTATCCACTATGCTCCACCATCAACTTTGCATCCTCATCTTTGTAAGCATTGTGAAAGAACACGGGTCATGATTCATGAGTTCCGTGATGAAATGAGGTTCATCCTTACTCACGTTCTAAAGTGCCTAAACGCCATATCTGATGCGTGGGTTTTGCAACCTTCACAATAGGTTTTACCTCTCAAGGGATCTTGAGAAGCTTACAACCCCCACCAGGCAGTGTACCTGACCGATGTAGTATAGTGAAGTGGCAAATACCGGGGGATTGATCGTTCTCTCAGGGAATAGTGTCGTTAGGATTGAAAACTACTCTAGTTTAGGTCTAAGGGTTGAGGGATGATTCTTTTTTGTATTTTTATATTTTATGAAAGCAAGTAAAATCTCGGGTATTTGGAAGAGTGGGCGGAATTAGTTGCTAATCAACTAACCCAAACATCTACTATTGCAAATAAAATAAAATAACAAGAAAGGTAAATTGGTTGTGAAACTTATATGGAGAAAAGTGTGTTTACTTAGATTTTCTTACTCCCTAGTTATCTTTTACCGGTTAATTGGTTTGTTATAATCGTATGGATGACGGGTTGTATTCCTTTAAACCATTCGTAGGGCCGTGTACGATCTTCCCTAACTCTATAAGCTCCTACTTCACTCCTATGTCGAGCCGACTAAAAGCTCCTAACATGGGATCACTAGAATTCGCTTATGCATTAAATACAACCATATAATCGTAGTACACATCCGATTCATGTTTCTTAAGACGTTCAAGCAAGTTACCGTATAGGAGGTTAGCCAGTTTTCTTAAGCCTAACATCGACATCACCCACCCACAACAATCAATAACAAACGAAAAACAATTAATCAATAGCTAGGTTTCATTAGATCTAAGCAAACACAAGAGATACCTAGCCTAGCATGTTAAAGTAAAGACAAGCATAAGATATAATCAAGCAACACATAGACATATTGATTGATTTGAAAGGAGGCTTATCTTTAATTGAACATGAATGATTCAAGGGTGAAAAACCCCTGAAAATACAGTAAACCACGACCTAGGGTTTATCCCTAAAGTTCTCCCAAAAGTTACACACTTAATGAATGAAAATTAGAAAACTATATATAGATATTACAACTTGACGGCGTCACGTTTTAGCTTGTGACGCCGTAACCTCGCCGCCAAAACTCTTCTCGGATTGCTCAGATCCACTCTTGAGGCCGTCCCTCTTTAAAACTCTCTGGGCCGTCTCTCTTTAACTTATAACGTGACAGCCTTGGTGAAATAACACGTGATGCCGTCACGTGTAAATGCTTCAAAATCTTTCTGGCCCGTCACGTGTAAAATTATCCACCTCTTTGTCAAAGCGTGACACCGTCACCTCGTAAAGAGTGACGCCGTCAGGTACTGTTTCCAGCATAATTTGAGACTTTGTCGTTTTCTTCACTTTTATGCTCCAAAAACGTCCAAAATACCTTCTTTTCCAGATTTCTTCTCCAAAGTACCTAAAATGACAAAAGAAACGATTTAAGGCAATATTTGATCAAATAATTACGGATTAGGGCTTAAATGACCCTCTAAAAGCGTAACACTTTTCGCCTTATCAATATCCAACCCACCATTCCCATATGTTGGGAGATTGTCAAATTGCTAGTTTTTATAGTATTAGGATTTTTTTTCTAGTTTTTTTACACCCTTTTTGCATTTTCTATTCCTACTTATAGTATCATGTATTTTTGTCTCTACATTATGTATTATTTCATAATGTAATTTTACAAATATCTGATGCTTGATATATCTTGTGGATTGGCCACCTTTGCACTTGATTTCTTATACTTGACTTTATGTTGGGTCTTTGTGTTTGGTGTGGGTCCTAATCTGAGTTGATTTATAAGCCATTGGGTTAAGCGCGGGTTATAGGGCGAGTCTCTCAAAAGCCATTTGTGAGATTTCATCGAACTTTACATTCATTGTCTCTATTATCCTCTTAGTTCTTCTATTATACACCCTGAAAGCCCTCGAGTTATCTGAGTAACCAATGAAAATTCCAATATCACTTTTAGCTTTCAGCTTCCCTATATCCTTTCTGCCATTCGTCGGATAACACAAAGCGCTATACACGTGAAGGTAAGAGATATCATGTTTCCTATTTTTCACTAGCTTATATTGGGTTTTATTGAATCTTGTGTGGATTAGGAAATGGTTTTGAGTGAAACAAGCAGTGGATACAACATCAACCTATAGAAATAACGATGCACTAGAATAAATCAACATTGTGCGAGCAGCTTTCACACGAGTGTGATTTCTTCTTTCCACTAACCCATTCTGCTGTGGAGTTCTAACCACTAATGTCTGATGTGATTCCAACATCTTCAAAATAAGTTTGTAACTCCTGATTTGTGAATTTTGTGTCGTTGTCCTTTCTAACAATCCGAACAGGAACTTGTAGAAGGACTTGAATAAGCTTCAAAAAGGTGATGAGAAACTTAACCCAAGTATATCTTGAATAAGTCAGCGATCATAACAAGAATTTACTTCTTCCCGTTTATGCTTTTAACTCTGATTGGGCCACATAAGTTCATATGCAACTTTTCTACCGAACTAGGTATGGGGTTGGGTTTATATGATGTTTTTTTTTTCTTTTTCCTTGCTCGCAGGATGGACATAAAAGATCCTTGCTGTATTTGAACTTAGGAAGTCCGACGATGATGTTGTCTTTGGCGAGTTTATTGATGGTGTCGAAATTAAGATGGGATAAACGTCTATGCCACAACTAGGACTTAGTTTCAGATGCTCTTGTCATGAGACAAATTGGTAATGAAGAGGCCATTTGGTTCTTGTCGTTTACGTACAAGTTATTGTCGCGATTCCCAGTCATGAGATCATCGCCTTCCAAATTCCGAATAAAGCACGTATTTCTCCTAAATGCAGCCTCTAAATCTGCATCACAAAACTGCCTGACTAAAAACAAGTTGTGTCCCAATCCTTCGACGAGTAAACTCTTGTAAACAAGTAATTCCCGAATTAAAGATCTCCATAACCCAAAATAGTTGCGACGTTATCATTTCGAAAGCGTAAAAGTTCCCATGAACTTCGAGACAAAGTTGATCAGTAGCTTTAGATTCCCGGTCATGTTCTTGGAGCAACCTGAGTCGACGATCCGAAGACATATTTCGATAACCTGCCAATAACAAAAGTGGAATATGGAAAGCATTTGATATTTGTTTCCTGATAGTTAAAGGTAAAAGCGTGATCACACTCTTAGAAATTCTCCACGGGTGCAACACTAATGACAATTCTTTTTTCTCTACGTTTCAAGACCGCTCTAAGCACAATTTCAACTCATGTAGGACGTAAGTGATCAACTAAGCACATGAGAATGGATGGTGAAAGAGAGAGAGGTAGTGTTGACGTGAGGTATATAAGAGAAAGACAGAAAGAAGAAAATTATATTTCACACTCATAAAACACAAACTTACACTTCTCAAGCACACCCACAAATGACCACATTTGTGAGTATTTATACATCCTTAGGCGCCATATTCATGGGCCTTGTTATGAGCTTTATGGTGATGGACCTGGTTTACATTTGATTAAAAGGCTTACATAAATACCTAGATTATTTAACTATCCGAGTCCATAGCCCGTTAGCTTAAACTATTACATTATCTAAGATACGTTACCAAGTTCCAAGAACGAGAATGACCAACACTTTCTATAATGCTAACAAATCTATTTGGGGCCAATGACTTAACTATACTAAGAGAAATTTTTTATCCACTGCACAGACCATGGTCTATATTGGGAAAAAAAAATCTAAATATAGACTGCTTGACTGCACGACTTTTTTTTGCTCTTCCACTTTTATTTTTTGCTCAACTTCACTATAATTTTCCTCGAATCCACTATTATAAAAAAAAAAAAAAAAAAAAGTCGAGCTTTTGTATGCTAGAAATCAACTTTCTTTTGGTCTATTTAAATAATTAAATCATCTATTTATTAGTTCTAACCAGAAGTGGGCAGTGGCACTGGGTGTACAGTCTATCCGTAGGAATCCATCACAAGTGGGCTTCCAACGAGTGGCAAATAAACTCAATGTTCAATGTAATTTTGTTTTTCTTTAGACCTTTTAAATTTGTTGCTCTCCACTCAGATTTGTAATTGCCTTCAATCAAACTTGAGTCAAACAAAAAAGCAACAAAAATTCTATCTAATCTAACTATCTTATAAAACATTTAGGTCTACTAAATATAGAAATACTTAAAATTAAGAATTACATATTTTAAAGCTAAAAGTACAAGTAATATCAACACAATTAGACATTTAATACATTAAAATCAATAGAATTAGACATGTACAAGATTTGTAGCTACATGTACACGCCACTTTCGGCCATTAATAGCCTATAAATTAATGTAAACCTTAAAATTCAACATTACACCTATTAATGCTAAAGATACAAGTAATATCAACACAATTATACATTTAATGCCTTAAAATTCAGCATTACAATATTTAATTAAAACATAATTAATACTCTTATTAAAATACCTCATTACTTAAAAATACAATGAGTTATTCACATTGTACAACCAGTTAAAAGCATAGCTATCAAATTAAATACAACCAATTAAAACACGCCCTTACTAAAAAGTACAATAAAATTTTCACAATGTACAATCTAAACAAGCTACAACATAGTCCAAGATATAAAATAATTAAATACACTAATTAATGTTATTTTTAAAACACCCCTAAATGAAAAGTACATGTTATTATACATATTGTATAAACTAATAAAACATATAAAAGTTGTACAAGTTGATGGTACATATAGTTTTGAAAACCAGACCGGACCACGGGTTCAACCGTGAACCGGTGTCGCCACTGGTTCGGCTAGCCAATAAAAGCCATCCGAAAATGAACCAAAGAGGACCCGTTGGAACCGATACAAACTTGTGAGCCATGCCTCATCGGGATCTATTTCTCCGGTTAATTGTCACAGGGTAACCTGCCGCTGCAATGCGCGGGTATCCTGCTAGTCTAATTAATAAACAAATCAAATTTGAGAAAGTTTAAAAGTCTGTAGCTATTCTTAGTTTATTTTTGACTTTATTGGCGTTCTTTTATGATGTAATGGTTGCTTGAACTTTGCAAATTTTTATATTAGGCAAGTGTTCTTTTATGATGTATTGATGTATGATGATTTTTATACATAATGTCTATATTATAGCTTCTTTTTATCATGTTTTAGCAGATACAAATTTTATTAACCTAATATTGTACAATATAAATAATATTTAGACTAATTTTGGCTGGTCAAACTTTTTTTTATTAGCTTTTTTGAATTTATCTTTTTCACCTTGATGCTCTAATTTTCTGACTCCGCCACTGGTTTTAACTATTAACAAGACACTAAACAAATACTCTCTCCGTCCCAAAATAAATGTCAGGTTTGACTTTTTGGGGTCTTTTTTGTTAAACTTTGACCGTAAATATTTTTATTTGTATTATATAATACTTGATGTAAAATATATGAATGGATTGGGTTTCAAATGTATTTTCATTGGTATAATTTTTATAAAGTCTTATATAACGTAAATAAAAATATTTAAAGTCAAAGTTTAACAAAAAAGACCTCAAAAAGTCAAACCTGACATTTATTTTGGGACGGAGGGAGTACATCATTTATCTTTCTACCCTTATATCTTAAGCAATACTTCACCATACTTCCATAAATGTGTCTTAGTTTTCATGCTTTTTAAGCTTTCTTATTTTTCTTTGAATCAACCGTCTCCTCATGACTTGGTCACATCGATTCACTACTACTTTCATTTGGTACTCAAGTATAATCTGGTCTCAAACACAAGTGGTATTGAAGTTTTGTCATCTACATAATTCTTTGATATTTTTAATGAAATTATAGCATTACCTAACAATTAATTAAGTATTTCCTTCGTCCTATAATAAATGTCCAAATTGTTATTTTTGTTTGTCTCAAAATAAGTGTTTATTTTGTATTTCAACTATTGAGAAGAGGTTTCTGTGGAAATAGATGATATCTTATTTGAGAAGAGGATAGGTAGTGCGATTTTCTACAATTTTGTGTATATTGTAAATGAAGACTATTATAGACGGTTAAAGTACTTCTAACAATTTACAATGTACAGATATTTTTATTATTGTAGTCATTGAATTTTCTGCATAGTTTCAATTAAGGGGATGATTTGTACACCAATTCTTTTTGCCATCCACCACTAAATTATACCAGTGATGCACACTGTACAACACTGCTATGCATAATTTAGTGGTGGATGGAGAAAAAAAATGGTGTACAAATCACCTCCCTTTCAATTATCGTCCCTTTTTATTTACCAACAATGTTACTCCTTTAATTTGTATTTTGTTGACATATAAATTAATTAAGAAAAATGAGCGATGGATTCAGGGAAGAAAACGGAGAAAGACCAGACGAAAAAGAAAGCATCTAACTGACCTATAATTTTCCTTTCCTTTTTATTAGGTACAAGGGTAAAAAGGTGATAGACTATTTTGTTTATCATTTAGGTAATTGTAGAATTTATCAAAATAGATTAAATTGTTATTTTGGACATATATGAGTGTTAGAAAGATTTCAAAGGATATTCATGTGATTTACTACATTTTTACAAAGATATAGACATGATTATGGACTTTGTGATATAGATGCATGAAATCCTCTATAAAATAAAATAGATGAGAGTTATATTAAATACCAAACTTTTCTTAGGACTCATCCCCATCATCCATCTAAAAAGAAATCAATGGTTTGAGATTAAAAGCATTTTAATATTTCACTCATTTTTTATAATTTAAATATCTCTTAAACCGTTAATCGTTAAGCGAAAATAATTATACCATCGCGACGAGCATTTAATTATTTTTCTATAGACGGGCACTTTGATATACTTTCGACAAAAATTTTTTTTTTTTCGTTTTTTTCACGTTTTTTTCGTGGCTGAAAAAATCATATATGATATATCATATATGATATTACATATATGATATTACATATATGATATTACATATCATATGTAATATCATATATGTGATTTTTTCAGTGGCGCACGAAGGAGATCAACGTTAAAAAATACGAAAAAAAAAAAAAATTTGTCAAATAATCAAAGTGCCCATGCCTATAGAAAGATAACTCATATACGAGCTATGACCTCTCGGTCCAGTAAACCATGTATATACTTTTTTCGTGTAGGCTTTAACGCATTAACGGCTTTGAAAAATAGCTATTAATATCGTTGAACAAAAAAAAATGAATGAAAGTGGCCCTAGGTTTTTTAAATTGTTGCCGATTAAATCTCACTCCACTTAGATCAAATAAAGATGGAGGGGAGATGGAGGTGCGAGACTTAGCTGATAACATACCAGCGGTAACAAAAAAAAAAAAAAAAACAACAGAAAATTTGTTATCGCGTATTATACTAAAAAATAACAGGTTTACGAATAGCGTTCTTTCTCCACTCTCTCTCCTTTNGGTGTAATTGTTGGCCGGAAAATGAAGATATCTGTAAAATGCAGGAAATGGATAGTATTAATAGCGGCGATATGGATACAAGCGTTTACGGGTACAAATTTCGACTTCCCGTCATATTCAACACAAATGAAATCTAAACTAAAAATCAATCAGGTGCAACTCAATTATATAGCAATGGGTTCGGATATCGGGAAGATGTTTGGATGGTGTTCGGGTGTCGTTTTGTTGTATTTTCCGACATGGGTTGTGCTTTCTATGGCTGCTTTTCTTGGCTTGTTTGGTTATGGTCTTCAATGGTTGATTATTCAGGGACAGTTTTCTTTGCCTTATTTCATGGTTGGTACTTTTGTTTTAATTTTTTTGATGGCTTTTTGTTATTTTAGGGTTTTCTTTATTGTTGATATGAAAATGTGTTTCTAGATGTGAAATTGAATATACGTTTAATTTGTTTGAAATCCTCTTTAATTAATACTGACTTTTATTTTAATCTAATCTTCTCCCAAAATACTATTTTTTTTTTTTTTTTTCGATAAATTTTCCTTGGTGTTGAAATTAAAAAACAAGAAAAGCTTTCTAGTTCCTTAGTTTGGTACAAGTGTAATTGTTTCAGTTGTCTAATTAACTTCGACAGCTGATAAAGAAAATCAGAACGCATCTTAATTTGGCGTTGTGATGAACTGATGCAAATTAGTATTTACCTGTTGAAGGTTTGGTGTAAGGTAGACCGTTAGGTAAATAAATATATGATTCAATTTTGTATACCTGTGTTTCAAGAGACTCACCTAACTGTATCATGGTTAATTTTGGCAAATGATAAGTAAAATTACCTATAAGCTGCATTTTTTTTTCCTTGCTGTTTATCTTGATGGGTTTTAAACTATTTATCCACATGTTATTACTTTGCTAAGCTATGACGCGTTGTTAATACTTTATAGGTGTTCATTTTGTCTTTATCCGCGGGTGGAAGCATCCCTTGGTTCAACACGGTCTGTTTCGTTTTGAACATAAAAAACTTCCCAGTAAACTGGCCATTAGCCGTATCTCTAAGTGTTAGCTTCAATGGAGTAACAGCAGCCTTATACAACATCATCGCCACTAAGTTAACCCCAAACAAAAACACTTCTTACCTTCTTCTTAACGCGCTTATCCCCTTCATTGTAGCTATAGCAGCACTAGGCCCGATCCTCCAACAACCAGGCTCAGATATAGACCATCAGATAGATGAAACTGTCGTCAAAGATGATGCATATGTTTTTGTCTGTATGTATATGTTAGCAGCAGTTACGGGCCTCTATCTTTTATTTACAGAATCAAAATCGCAAAATATATACATCGTGGCAATCCTATTAATAGTCCTTCCATTCGTTTTCCCGAAAATTGTTTATCTTGTTAAGAAACTGTATCGGGCTTATTATTCTGACGGGAAACCTGTTGAAGGACCAAAATACAATTTGGTTGAAATTAAATATCATGAAGAATATACAGAGGAATCTTTTGCTCCTATAGAGAAAAAGAATTTGCTGGGTTGGGTTTTTGATATGACTATTGAGAAGGGTCGATTAAAGGTTCTCGGTGAAGAACATAGTGTTGCATTACTTGTGACTCGATGTGATTTTTGGCTTTATTATATTGCGTACTTTTGTGGGGGTGCTCTTGGACTTGTTTATAGTAACAACTTGGGACAAATAGCTCAATCACTTGGGTATATTTCCGAGACGAAAGCACTTGTCACTATGTATTCTACATGCTCGTTTTTTGGGCGTCTGCTTTCGGCTGCTTCAGACTTGGTTGCATGCTTTCACCGCCAGGATAGCACAAGTAAGTACAGGCTTTGACAAACTAAAGTAAATATTGATCGCATTATTTTTTCTAGGCAGAGGGGACAAAATTGGTTGGTAACGGGTTCAAGCAATTTTTTTTTTTTGATTAAATGATTTACACTTTGGTTTACTTTTGACACGTTTTGACCATTCATAACTAAACGGATCGAAATCTCAACCTTCAAGCGTTAAACATTTATTTTTGCTGTATAAATAATCAGGGCTAATTATTTATGCATTGAAAACGAATGCAGGAATGTACACTACTAGGACTGGGATGCTAATGTTTTCACTCGTGCCACTGCCTATTGCTTTTCTTCTGCTAGTTTTATCTGATCACAAGACTGATTTATGTGTGGCCACGGGGTTGATAGGAATCTGCTCCGGGTTCTTAATTACAACAGCCGTATCATTAACTTCCGAGCTTTTTGGTTCAAAAAGTTCAGGGATCAATCATAACATCCTTATAACCAACATTCCTTTAGGATCATTACTATATGGTGTTATTGCAGCTGTAATTTATGATGACCATATTGGAATCTCACAAACGGTGGATCTTGATGACAAGACAGTATGCATTGGTCGAAAATGCTATCAAGAGACATTTATCATATGGGGGTGCATTTGTTTAGTAGGTTTGGCTTCCAGTTTCCTGCTTTTTCTAAGAACGAAACCTGCTTATGAATTATACTACAAGAAGAGAAAAGATAAACAGAGTCCAACCTGTGCTGATAACTAGAGTTGCCAGTGGAAATGAAAGAACGATCTATATGTAGAATTTAGTGATCCTCGAGCCACAAATGAAGATGCAGAGCAGGAGAACAGTAGTTTATAAATTCTAGGTATGAGTTTACCATATATTGAATAGTTGCAGTGTTAGTGAATGTATGTATCTCTTTGTCAAATAGCGGTTTAACTTTTTAAATTATACCATCAGTTTTTAAGACAAAGTCTTTAAGAAGACGTATTTAGTCCAAATTTCTCAATCAAGTAGTCTATGCTGATTGGATCTTCTTTTTTTTCAGTGACCAAAATGATGCCAAACATTGTATACTTTTAGAGCCAGTCTGACTATATCTATCATTTTGGAGCAAAGGAAATATAATTACTATATAATAAACCTACTATTTTTACTTAATTTTGAAAATTAGTTGTTACTGTATAATTTTTTGCCTAGAATACCCGCAAAACTATATTGTTATATAGTTGTTCTTGAGCATAAAATGGTAATCGTTAAAGCAGGCACAATATCAAGCCTCAAGACAAGCCATATTGACCAACTTAAACTGATGTCAATCATAATGTTACATCTCAATGCAAACAAAATGTTACAAATATTTGTAGACTAATGTCTTTTCGTACATATTTAGTCATTAAAGTTGAAATAAAGCCTCGATGTTGTAACTTATTAATGTAAATGACCATACAGATGTCAATATTGAAAGTAAACCTTGAAATGCAATCTGCTGCTAAAAATTAAAAGCACAAGTGAGGAAGTCCCTGTATGTTCCAATATGTAACCTTCATTGTTTAGAATTGCTTGCTGAGTTTTGTAAGTGTAGACAAAACGTCATTCATGTCTGGCCGTTCGTCCGGATCCATTCTGGTGCAAGATAATGCCAACTTAAGAAGCTGTTCTATTAGGCCTTGCTTCGTTGAGAAATTGGAAGCCAGATCAGAATCCACAATATCAATTAGCTCGTTCATTCCATTTGTAAGTGCGTGATCTACTAGTTGTGGCAAAGTGCTCTGGACCCCTTCAACTTCGGTGAGTCCTGTTGGCCTTTTTCTAGTGAGTAATTCCATCACTATTATTCCGAAGCTAAACACGTCTATCTTCGTTGTCTTTTTTCTCATATATGCAAACTCTGGAGGAAAACAGAAAATGCATTAGTTTGACATACTGGGTCAAATGTGATACAACTCATAATCAAAATTGATATACATCTCGTAAAATTTAAACCCAAACATTCAGTATAATTTTACATATTTTCAAAGTTTAGCCTGCTTAAAAATTCTCAATAAGATAATATACAATGCATCAGCTAATGAAGTTCAAATTTTGCTAGGTTGACCTAAAAAGTCAAACCATCAAAACTTTTTTATTTTTGGTCTAATTGCATAAAAAAAGTTCAATTTCTGTTATAGTGACTAGCTTTTTTAGGGCAGAAGAGATTAAAGTATTAAACCACAGTTTCAACATTATCAAAGTATGTTATTGATTACCTGGTGCCAAATAGCCAATGGTGCCTTCAAATGTCGATGCAGTAGAGACGCTGCTTCCATCCTGCTCGTGGACTCCAAGAAGCCGAGCCGTCCCAAAATCACTAACATGAGCATCCCACTTTCCATCCAAAAGTATATTAGAAGGCTTTAGATCACAATGAACTATCGGAAAATCATATCCCGAATGCAAATAAAGCAATCCTCTTGAAACCGAAACCAAAACCTCAACTCTCTCTGCCAGATCCCATCTCGACCTATCAACCCCAGAATCATGTATAACTCTATCCAAATTACCATTTTCCATATATTCAAGAACCAATGCCTTCAGTCTCCCACTCTCCCATGCGTAACCAAGTACCTTCACCAAATTCCTATGCCTCAGTTTCGCTAATATCTTCATCTCCCTATCAAAGCTCTTATCAGATTCAGCTGAGAACTGTCTGAAATTCAGATTCTTCACTGCTATCATCGTCCCGTCTTGTAGTTTACCCTTGTACACTGTACTTAAACTGCTTGTACCAAGAATATTTTCTTCACTGAACCCCTCAGTAGCATCTTCTAACTCTTTTCTATCAAATCGTTTCAGACCGGACCCTGGGGTGTACTCTGCTTCGAGGCTGTTAGTTTTCTTGACTTTACGCTTTCTAGAATGACGATAACATAACACCGCTATGAACAATACTAAAATAACAGCTAGAGACCCGAGTATTGCAAGAATCAAGACAGTCCTTCCGGATAGATGATGTGAACGGTTTTGTTTACGTGAGGATGTGCATGATTCAGTGTCGTTTTTATAACACAAAGATGGGTTTCCTAGTAAACCAACTGAGGTGGTGTTTCTAAAAATACCTGTATCTGGTACACGTCCTTCGAGCTGATTGAAGGAAAAGTTGAGGTGTTCCAACGTCAACATCTTGCCAAAACCTTCGGGAATAATACCCGTGAGTTTATTCTGCGAAAGATCTAGACTCTGTAGGTTTCTACAGCTTTGGATCGATTCAGGAATATTACCCGACAAATTATTGTTTGAGATGTCAATAACTTGTACCATCTCGAGCTTTCCTAGCTCACCCGGGATCTTTCCTGTCAGAAAATTGCTTGAGAGATTGAGATATACCTGAAGATTCTTCATACTTGCAATCACGGGCCCTGAAATCGAGCCTGTGAGAAGATTATGTGACAGGTCTAACAGGATCAACCGGGTAAGTTTTGTCATACTATTTGGAATCGAACCATTAAACCTGTTTCCACTTAAATCCAACACAGAAAGCATTTCAAGCTTTGAAAATGAGTCAGATATCGAACCAACAAACTTATTGTTCGTCAAGTTGAGTACTGTTAGCTCTTTTAGCTCAAAAATTTCCTCAGGAATCCGTCCTTCAAGATCATTATTCCCGAGAAAAAGACTCTGAAGTACTGGAATGTTTGCTATTTCAATAGGAATAGTACCTGAAAAACGGTTTTTACCCAGATATAACATAAACAAACTAGTTAAGTTTCCGATTTCCCCCGGGATGGACCCGAAGAATGAATTACCATGAATTCGAAGTCTCTGGAGATTCGAAAGCCTTCCTATGCTCGGTTTCAACAAGCCTGTGAAATTATTATGTTCTAGATGTAAAATCTTGAGACTAGAACAATTGAAAATGTCGTCGGGGATTTTTCCAGACAGTTGGTTCTCTCCAACACTTAAAATTGTAAGATTCGACAACTTCCCTAGCCCTTGAGGTATTTTCCCAATCAAACTATTTTTAGCCAAATCTAGCCAAATAAGACTCGTGCAGTTCGCAATGCTGGATGGAATAGATCCGTCCAGATTATTATTACTGAGGGACAGATTTCGTAAATTTTGAAGAGACCCGATATTCGAAGGAATTGATCCAGTGAGATAGTTTATGCTCAATGTTAAGTAAGTTAAGTTCACTAACCTCGTTATAGATACCGGGATTGAACCGGTAAGCTTGTTCCCATGAAGGGTGAATGATTGTAATGACTCGAGTGAACTAATCTCCGAAGACAAGTTCCCACTTAAATCGTTCCTTGAGAGTTGTAAAGCCACTAATGACTTCAGCTTAAACAACGAGGTTGGGATGGTGTAATTTAGTTGGTTATCATATAACCGCAACATTTGCAAATTCATCAGATTACGTAAATCAGGAATGCTTCCGGTTAGCTTGTTCGTGTATAGATTGAGTAGAGTTAGATTAGTGCAACGACCTACTTCCATCGGTATATTTCCCGAAATTGAATTTTCAAACAACTGAAGAACTTGTAAACTTGTTAAGTTTCCAATCTGTTGAGGAATAGTACCAGAAAGCCGGTTTACGCTAAAATCAAGAGCTAGTAACTCTTTCAAGTTACCAACCGAAGGTGGAATGGAACCTTGTAAAAGGTTGTTAAAAGCTCCAAGTTGTTGAAGATTGACTAAATCCCCGATTCTAGCAGGGATTGTACCAACAAGTTTTGTTCTCTTCAAGGTGTATTTCTAGCAAAGAGGTGCAATTACACAAGGTCTCAGGAATGATTCCAGTAAAGGAATTGTTTGCCAAGTCCAGGACTTGAAGATTCCGTAGTTTTCCTAGTTGGAATGGAATNGCGCTCACGTCTCTCTTCCAAAAGATCTAAGTCTATACGCCGCTCGTCATCGTTGGTAGCCGTGTTAACTTCCGTCGTACGGATAGTTGGCATTCCAATTTCAGCTGGTATTACAGCCTCTGTTCCATATACCAAGGAGAACGGGGTGTCTCCGTTGCTAACCTTGATTGTTGTGCGGTGCGCCCAGAGAACATGTGATAGTTCTTCCACCCATCTTCCTTTGTATCTGTCCAGGCGCATTTTTATTCCTTCACATAGGCTTCTATTTGCGCGCTCGACTAGACCGTTTGTTTGTGGGTGTGTTACGGACGCAACGTGTTGCGTGATGTTCAGCTGCTCGCACCAATCTTTAAATGGATTGTCCGCGAATTGTTTCCCATTGTCTGAGATAATTTCCCCAGGTAATCCAAAGCGACATACGATGTTGTCCCATACGAATCGCTTGACTTGGTTGCCTGTGATTGTTACCACTGCTTTCGCTTAGATCCACTTGGTGAAGTAATCGATTGCCACGATGAGGTATTTAACTCCACCCGCGGCAACAGGGAAAGGTCCGGCAATGTCTATACCCCACTTGTAGAATGGCCATGGTGATGTGATGGGTGTTAGTTCATGATGTGGTCGGCGCGGTATTGGCCTGTGAACTTGGCAATCGCTTCATTTACGTACCAAATCTCGTGCATCTATGTGCATAGTGGGCCAGTAATATCCTGACCTTAGCGGTCGCACCACCACGGACCGTGGTCCTGAGTGCATACTGCATGAACCAGCATGGATCTCTCGGAGTACGTAATTCACCTGGAGAGGTCCTACACACCTTAGCCATGGTTGTAGGAATGATCGTCTGTATAAGACACCATCTGATGAGACGAAAAATGTTACGTTTTTAGGGGTCATTTTGAGTCCTAATTCGTATGTTTTTTGTTTGGATTTCACCCAAAGTCGTTTCTTTTCTCATTTTAGGTACTTTTGAGGAGAAAATCACAAAAGAAGCATTTTCGGGCGTTTTCGGAGTGAAAAAGTGCGGAAAACAACAAAATCTCAAAAGACCTTAAAGATCACAGAAGGTGACGCCGTCACACTCTACAAAGTGACGACGTCATGAACAAGTGAAGTCAAAAAGTGGAAAAATACTCGTGACGACCCAGAGAGTTCGTAGTGTAAATTGTGACGCCGTAAACTAAGGCCGTCAGATCTGGAACAAGCAATTATGACCACGTCAAGGAAGGCCGTCAGGAAACCCTAATCGCCGAGGTGACGACGTCACCTATTAGGCTGACGCCGTCAGCCCGCGTTTTCTATATATATAGAATGATTTCTTTATTTTATACGAAACTTTAGAGAGGAACTTGGTGGAGCAAAACCCTAGCTCGTGTATCACATACCTTAGGGGGTATTTCCAACCCTCTAACTTGCATGTTTAATTAAAGATAAGTCTCCATTCAATCTATACAATATGTCTATGTGTTGTATGATTTATGCTTGTGCTTGTCTTTCCTTTAACATGCTAGGCTAGATTATCTTGTGTTTGCTTAGATCTAATGTAACCTAACTATTAATTATCATGTGATGTGTATGTTGTGATTGTGATTTTGGATGAACGTTTCATCTACGTTAGACTTAAGAAAACTGGCTAACCTCATATACGGTAACAATCTTGAACGTCTTAGGAAACGTGAATCGTATGTGCGTTAATCGATTTTAAGGTAGTATTTCATGCGTAGGTTGCTATCAGTGAGCTCATGATAGGATGCTTGACATATCGTCATAGAGTGAGGTAGGAGCTTATAGAGTTAGGGAATTGAACGCACTCCCTACGACTTGTTAGGAATACACCCGTCATCCACGCAAACTCAACATACTAATTACATGGTAAAAGATAGTTAGGGAGTAATGAAATCTAAGTAAACACTACTCTCCCACAACTGATTTTCTCAAAACTAAAAACCAAAATATAAGTAGTTTAAAGTAGATAACTTGGGTTAGTTGACTAGCAACTAATTCTGCCCTCTCCTCCAAAACCTGAGATTTTACTGCTTTCATAAAATATAAAAATACAAAAAGAAACTTCTTCCACCCTTAGACCTAGATTAGAGTAGCCTTTAGCCTAACAAACACTATTCCCTGTGAGAGAACGATCAATCCCCCGGTACTTGCCACTTCACTATACTACATCGGTCAGGTACACTGCCTGGTGGGGATTATAAGCCTCTTGAGATCCCTTGAGAGGTAAACCAAAGTGCGTTTGCAATCCACACGCATCAAGTTTTTGGCGCCGCTGCCGGGGAATAGTTATTGTTTAGGTTGAGATTTATTTTTATTTAGGTCTACTCACTAGACTCCTTTCTAGTGAGATTTTATTTTATTTTTCTAGGATCTCTTTAGTCTATCTTATTCTTTGTGCCTTTGTTCGTAATTTCCATTGACTCTTCCGTTCACCATTATGGAGAACGCGAATCCACCATGGCACCAACCACGTAATTCACCCACTCCATATGACACCTTGATGTTTAAACAACATAAAGACGAACCTCTCTATGATGCATGGACTCGTTTTAAATATTTACTCCAAAATGTCCCTCATCATAACTTCGATTTATGGTCCCTAACTCAAATCTTTTACGATCGTGTCGACCGACATGCCCAAAGGGACATTTACTATTTTGCCGGCAGGGATCTTAGGGAATTAAGTGCCGAAAAAGCATGGGAAGCTATTGAGAATTGTGCCCAATATTATTATTTGGTAGACAACCCAACAAACATTAATACAGGTCAATTGACCACAAATTTCAATGATCATGAAACAAGTTTGTTTAGGGATGAGGGTAGAGTTGAGCCACCTAGTTGCGTGTCATGGTTAGGCACTACCATAATACAGGGTGAACACTTAGGTGATCTTGATGCTTTACATGGGGATGAATACGTTAATGTTGAGATACCTAAGTGGATGTCGCCTAACATCATAGTACAAAACGAACACATAGGTAATCTAGATACAAAGGAGGATGAGATGGATAATCCAAACCCAGGAAGTACCCCACAAGTCCTACCATCATTTGAGGCACACACACCACCCATGACCTACCCGGAAGAAGTAGAAGAGACTATAGGAACCCCAATAGAGGTTGAACCCTTGGACCAAACACAACTAGAAGAAATAGGTTTGAATACTAGTAGTGATGACCTTTCTTTTAGTTCTATGGAAGTTCCTAGTTTTGATGAACCGGAGCCTCAACCAAAACCGTTACCTAATCTTCCATCTTTGGATGAAAATTTAGGAATTGAAATAGGTCCCGATCCACCCATCAAACCATATATTCCAGGTAGTTTTACATTGAGGGTAGTAGACTTTCAGCTTTGTAGAGAGGAAGTTAACATAGGAGTGAGCCAAGAACTTACATGCTTACATAACCCACTCATGATAGATCACAAGAAACATTATGGGTTTAAACCAGGTTTATTGGGTCAAGATGGATTATTAACTAGGAATCTCTCTAAGTTGATAGAAAATGATCCCTTTCTAGGAGGAAACTTTAATTCACCCAATGACCCAAGTAAACTAGGTAAGGTTATGATGAATGGAGCACACCCGTTTGAGCATATAATTCATCCACCACTCTCTCCCCACGAGGCATACTTCCACCAAAATGGTGTGTATCGCTACTATCACCCGCACTTAATTCTAAGTGTAGGGAAAACCTCCCCTATTTCTGTAAAATAAGGGTAGAGTCAGGCTCGTGACTCGAACAAAAACAAGCGCTTCTTGGGAGGCAACCCAAGCTTTGTGTGTTTTATTTGTTTGTTTATTTGATTTTATTTGTTTCCGTATGTAAGTTATATTTCTTGTTATTGATTCATGCTTCAAACTAAATTGTGAAAATGCTTTATTTTATTTTTAACTTCGTCTTAACTACATATAAAGGTATTTTGCAAAAGCTAAGTGTAAGGGAAATCTAAATCGGTTTATAAGAACGAATGAACATGAATCATAACAATGTAAATTAACCTACATACTTGTACTTGTTAGAATCAAATGCTTGTATCGAGTCATAATGATTTTCTGCAGAATTTCCAGGAATTGAGACATAGGTTTTTCAAGAAATTTTCCGGAAACTCAACTTAAACTTTCTGTCAGAACACTCTGACGGCGTCAGGAGTTTATACCTGACGACGTCAGGTGTAAAAATCTGGAATTTATTTGTTGATTAAGTTTTCTAACGGAACTTGTATGTTTGTTAAAATCTCATCTTATGAATTCCAGGAAACCTGTAGAAAATTCATTCCACAAGCATTATATCTTATTTGCTTTCTAGGTACGTCTATATATATATGAATAATGCCGCCAATTTTACGCGAGGTTTCTTGTAGTGTTTCCATTTTAACAGGTTCTTTAGGACAAGAAGATGATGCATATACTGGAAGGGAAGCTTTGATAGTTCATTTTCTTGGAGGAGGATCTAACTGTGTTACTTCAGTTGCATAAAAGAACGAATAAGGGGAGTATCCGATTTCATTCTTTTAACCTTTTTATCTTTTCCATTCCTTATTTTCGAACATTGGGGACAATGTTCAACTTAAGTGTAAGGGGGGGTAAATAAGGGTAGATTAATGAAACCTCATCAATATTGCTTGATTTTTGCTTGTTTGAGAGTAGTGTGTAATAAAACCAAAAGAAAACTAGTTAGGGTAATTTTAGAGCAAATTTAAATTTTTTTACATTACTTAGGAGGGAAACTTTAGTCCTAATAAGCGTCTCATGGATAGGAGAATTTATGACTAGCACAAAAAACCGTACCACCAAAAATTTTCCACCCAAAAATGTGAGGTTCACCCCTAGAATTGGTAGGAGGAAAAGCATTAAACTTTAGTGCTTATGTGTGTACCGGTAATACTTAGATTCTAGAACTTGCGTTAGTGACCATTCCGAGTCCACAAGTAAGACTACATTCATGTAGATTAGGATTAACTACATGGTAAGAGGCATTAGGACAACCCCTGTTTTAAACCTGTATTATAATTACATTGACTACATTGGTCAAGTAATTCTCCCACACCTTTATGATGTACCCATCTTTGGTACACGATACCCCTAGTACACCCCATAGAGCCTATCCCTTTCGTTTCTAACTTTAAGCATCATACTTAAAGGAAGAATTTGTTTACAATCCACCCCAAATGTGCAACCAAATCGCCTTAGCCTACCTTGTATGCACTCACCTTTAGTGCATTATTGTTATTTGTTAAACCCTTGTCAATTATCTAATTAGTTACGTTGTTGCTAAGTCGAGTCATATCTTGTACATATTGTTTTGAGATTATTGGGACTCATGGGTAAAGTACTAGTATCATGGAGTAATGGGGAAGAACACCATTTATTACCCCCCATATGCGCAAAACGTTTTTTAAAAGTACTCCAAGTGTTTTAGTTATTTCAATACGAGTCGTAGAATAGTAAATGTAAAGTATGTAAAAGTTCAAGTGTAAGGGGAAAGCTTAATCCCCATTGATGTATTATTTTGGATGGTAGGGTAAAAAGGTATGAAAAAAAATGAAAAAAAATCAAAAAAAATCAAGAAAATACAAATAAAATTAGAAAAAGAAAAGAAAAAAAAACATACGGACTACCATCCACACCTATCTTTTATTTCTTAGTTAAGTTTTGTTTTGTTTTTGATAGTTTAAGATTGAGTCTAGTCTTGGCTTGGCAACGCCACTTGTATATGTAACTAACTAAGATGATTGACTAGCCACCAGTAAACTATCCCTTATCCAACCAAACCATGTTTTTCCATATCCCTAAACCTCCCGTTATAACCCTTTTGTAAAGCCCTCTTTGATAGTTATCCTAGGTGCTTACGCCTTAGTGGAGAAGGTTTTGATCCTCTCTCAAGCCTATGGTAATCTATTTATTATGACAGGTAGTGAGTGATATTGTCCATTTCCTTTACATTATATCTACATATTATCAACCGAGAGATGTGAGTATCCAAACACTACATGAGAGGTGCTAGTATATTTTCTCCGTGCTTATTTTGAGTAAAGCGGAACGACTAAATCTTGTAATTACTTTTAAGTTCGCATTAAATGACCTCTAACTTGTTTTTCAATTGGGAATAAAAGCGAATTTGCTTGAGGACAAGCAAATCTCAAGTGCAAGGGTATTTGATGAGACGAAAAATGTTACGTTTTTAGGGGTCATTTTGAGTCCTAATTCGTATGTTTTTTGTTTGGATTTCACCCAAAGTCGTTTCTTTTCTCATTTTAGGTACTTTTGAGGAGAAAATCACAAAAGAAGCATTTTCGGGCGTTTTCGGAGTGAAAAAGTGCGGAAAACAACAAAATCTCAAAAGACCTTAAAGATCACAGAAGGTGACGCCGTCACACTCTACAAAGTGACGACGTCAGGAACAAGTGAAGTCAAAAAGTGGAAAAATACTCGTGACGACCCAGAGAGTTCGTTGTGTAAATTGTGACACCGTCAACTAAGGCCATCAGATCTAGAACAAGCAATTATGACCACGTCAAGGAAGGCCGTCAGGAAACCCTAATCGCCGAGGTGACGACGTCACCTATTGGGCTGACGCCGTCAGCCCGCGTTTTCTATATATATGGAACGATTTTTCTTTATTTTATACGAACTTTAGAGAGGAACTTGGTAGAGCAAAATCCTAGCTCGTGTATCACAGACCTTAGGGGGTATTTCCAACCCTCTAACTTGCATGTTTAATTAAAGATAAGTCTCCATTCAATCTATACAATATGTCTATGTGTTGTATGATTTATGCTTGTGCTTGTCTTTCCTTTAACATGCTAGGCTAGATTATCTTGTGTTTGCTTAGATCTAATGTAACCTAACTATTAATTATCATGTGATGTGTATGTTGTGATTGTGATTTTGGATGAATGTTTCATCTACGTTAGACTTAAGAAAACTGGCTAACCTCCTATACGGTAACAAGCTTGAACGTCTTAGGAAACGTGAATCGTATGTGCGTTAATCGATTTTAAGGTAGTATTTCATGCGTAGGTTGCTATCGGTGAGCTTATGATAGGATACTTGACGTATCGTCATATAGTGAGGTAGGAGCTTATAGAGTTAGGGAATTGAACGCACTCCCTACGACTTGTTAGGAATACACCCGTCATCCACGCAAACTCAACATACTAATTACATGGTAAAAGATAGTTAGGGAGTAATGAAATCTAAGTAAACACTACTCTCCCACCACTGATTTTCTCAAAACTAAAAACCAAAATATAAGTAGTTTAAAGTAGATAACTTGGGTTAGTTGACTAGCAACTAATTCCGCCCTCTCCTCCAAAACCCGAGATTTTACTGCTTTCATAAAATATAAAAATACAAAAAGAATCTTCTTCCACCCTTAGACCTAGATTAGAGTAGCGTTTAGCCTAATGAACACAATTCCCTGTGAGAGAATGATCAATCCCCCGGTACTTTCCACTTCACTATACTACATCGGTCAGGTACACTACCTGGTGGGGATTGTAAGCCTCTTGAGATCCCTTGAGAGGTAAAACAAAGTGCGTTTGCAATCCACACGCATCACCATTCCTAAGTTCGAATCACTGCGCTGTGCGACGTATTCGTCGGTCTTCATTCTTTTCTTGGGGTAATATGCCTTTGCTGATGAAGTCCACGATAGGGGTCATCCAAGTAGGGCCCTCTTCTTCTATGATTGTGGATACTTCCATCTCGGAGATCGATTTGTCCTTCAAGATTTCCACCAATACCTGTTTCGACAGATGCGCGAAGCTTGTGGATGAAATCTTACTCAATGCATCTGCTTTCTTGTTTTCTCCTCTAGGGATTTTATCTTTTCGAGGTATTGGATCATGTTATCCTCTTTAGCTTCGTACTCTCCGGATACTTGGTTGGCCACTAAATAGGAATCTACGTTTTCCTCTAGGTTGCGTACACCCATTCGTGTAATGATTCGTAGTCCAGCTATTAGGGCTTCATATTCTGCCTCGTTGTTCGTGGCAGTGAATTCAAAGTGCAGAGCGTATGTGAAGTCCATTCCTTCTGGATTGGTGAGGATGAGGCCCGCTCCTGAACCATCTACGCATGACGATCCATCCGTAAATAGGATCCATGGTTCTTGCAACTCCACCTTAGGTGTTTGAATTGCTTCCTCGCTTTCTAGCTTTTCAATGATAAAGTTCGTGAGTATTTGCCCCTTGACTGCGGTGCGTGGTCTGTAGGAGATGTTGTGTTCTCCTAGTAGTACGCTCCACTTCTGCAGTCGACCTGATGCTTCAGGTGTGGAAATCACTTGCTTGATGGGTTGGTCTGTGATCACCGCAATGGGGTGTGCCTGGAAATATCTGCGCAACCTTTTGGCGGCAAATACTAGTGCTAGGACTAGTTTTTCCATCGGGCTGTAGTTGATCTCCGTCTTCTTGAGCGTCTTGCTTACAAAGTACACAGGTGTTTGCACCGAGTCTCTGTCAGTCAACAGTACTGCGCTGACGGCCCCATGTGTAGCAGATAGGTACATAATCAACTCTTCCCCTGGTCAGGGTGCGACTAGCTTTGGGAGCGCTGCGATCGTTTGCTTGAGTTGTTGAAACGCTTCCTCCGCTTTAGTAGTCCAGTGAAAGTCACCCTTTTTTTTACACTTCTTGAGTGTTTTAAACAAAGGTAATGACTTATCTGCTGACTCAGATAAGAATCTATTCAGACCGGCCAACTTTCCGTTCAAGGATTGTACTTCCTTGAGCGTTCGTGGCGATGGGTGTTGTATTACTGCTTTTGTCTTTTCAGGGCATGGCTTGATGCCATCAGGTTCTATGAGGTATCCCAAGAACATGCCTTTTGTAGCGCCAAAAGTGCATTTCTTCGGGTTAGTTTCATGTTGATCCGTCGTAGTGTTTTGAATGTTTCTTCAATGTCGCGCACTACTTCGTCTTCGGTATGGCTCTTTATGACCAATTCATCAACATATACTTCTAGGTTGCGGCTCACTTGCTTTTCGAATGCATTGTCTACCAAGCGCTGGTAGGTGGCTCCTGCATTCTTTAATCCGAAAGACATNAGCGCCAAAAGTGCATTTCTTCGGGTTAGTTTCATGTTGATCCGTCGTAGTGTTTTGAATGTTTCTTCAATGTCGCGCACTACTTCGTCTTCGGTATGGCTCTTTATGACCAATTCATCAACATATACTTCTAGGTTGCGGCTCACTTGCTTTTCGAATGCATTGTCTACCAAGCGCTGGTAGGTGGCTCCTGCATTCTTTAATCCGAAAGACATCTTTGTGTAACAAAAGACGCCTTAACTTGTGTGGAAGGCTATTTTCTCCTCGTCCTCTTTGGCCATTTGTATTTGGTGATATCCTTTGTATGCGTCTAGGAAGCATTTGAAAGGATATCCACATAAGGATTCCACCTTCCAATCTATCTCTGGTAGTGGGTAGCAGTCATGTGGGCATGCTTTGTTGAGATCCGTGAAGTCCACGCACATTCTCCAGCTGCCGACGCTCTTTTTTACCATGACTGGGTTTGAGAACCAATCGTGGTAATATACCTCTCGCATGATGCCTGCGTCCACAAGCTTGTGCACCTCGTCCAGGATGGCTTTCGCGCGCTCTGGGGCCTGACCGCGCTTCTTTTGCCTTATCGGCGGGTATCCTTGTCGGATTTGTAGCTTGTGTTCTGAGATTGACCGAGGCACACCGGTCATATGCTTTGGTTCACACGCGAAAATATCTAGGTTTTTCTGTAGGAGCGCGCACACGGCTGTTTTCCCCTTTTTTGATAGTGAGCCTCCCAAGATATCTGTTGTTCAGGATAGTCGGGGTGGATTGCTACCTGAAGGTTTAATACCTTGGGTGCGCCGTGTTCTTTAGCGACTATGGCTTCGCCTGTGACCGTGTTACACTCCTCGGGAGGTAGGGCGTGATTGTAGAGAGTGACAATTCCGCCCTTCACTGGAAATTTCAGCATCCAGTGTGCTATAGATGGCACTGCGCGGAGTGCTGATATTCCCGATCTTCCGATGATGCCATTGTATGGCGATGGAGATCTGATGACCATGAAGTTCATCCACGCTTTGGTGGAGTGCTCTTTGTTGCCGACTTCGACGAGCATTTATAGTTGTCCTATTGGCCATATCTTTTCTCCTATGAAGCCTGTTAGAGATGTCGCAGCTGGAACTAGCTGGTTTTAAATCTCTTGTTTTAGCCTTTTGAAACAATGCTCGTACATTATTTCGGCTGATGCTCCTCCGTCAACATACATGCAGTGGATATCGTGTCCCCTGCATGTATTTCGATCGTGAGGGGTTCTACTACTGCGTTGTCCGCAGTCAACTTGGGGAAAGAGATTTCGTTGCTTGCAGAGAACTTCTGAGTGACCTTTTGTTTGACATTGCGTTGCCAGGATTGGATCATGTAGATCGTGTCCGCTTTGTCTTTAGGTGCGTCGTTCTTGTCTCCGGGTTTGTTCTTATCTTTTCCCTCTTTGATGTTTTTGACCAAGTGGTCCAACCTCCCTTCCTTGACTAGTTTGTCAATTAATTGACGGAGCTGGACGCAGTCGTTTGTTCCGTGGCCCTTCTGTCCATGGTATTCGCAGTACCCCGTCCCTATGCGTTTCCCTTCTGGTGTGCGCATTGGTGGGGGTTTAGGGAAGTTCGCTCCTTCCGTTGCGAATATTTCTTTTGGAGTTTTTGTCAATGGGGTATACTTGTCGTTCCCCCGTACGCCTCCTTCCTTGCGATATCTCTTATTAGGATTACCGCCTTGGTCATTGGATTGTCTCCTCGACTATCTTGCGGTCTATAGTTCGTGTATCCTACTTTGCTATCCGCGGCTGCGGCTTCTCCTTGGATGAAGGACCTTGTGCACTTCATGAGTTTATCAAAGGTTTGGGGAACTTTATCATTTAACTTCTTGATGAGGTCCCGATTGTTGATCCCGTTCATGAATCCTGAAATTTTCAGTATTTCAGGGCATGATTTGATATTGATGCACTCATCTTTGAAGCGCTCCATGTAGGCGTTGGTCGATTCGCCTTGGCGTTGCTTTACTCTGGCCAATTCGACTGGTTCCTTAGCGCACTTCTTCCTTTGAGTGAAGTTCAAGTGGAATGCTTTCCTTAATTCCTCAAACCCATCTATGCTTCTCGGCGAAAGCTTGCTAAACCAGTTTCGCGCATTCCCTACTAGTGTGGAATTGAACATATGACACCACACAGGTTGTGGCCATCTTTTAATACCAGCAGCTGTTTCGAATACTTTAACGTGATCGTCTGGATCACCTGTTCCGTCATATGTCTTCACATTAGAAGGCATGCGCCTCTTCTTATAGTCAGAGTAGTTGCTTATATGCTTAGTGAATGCGTCGACTGTTTGGCGATGCCAAGGAAGGGATATGTCATCATCCTCATCCTTGCGACGCCTCCCCCTGGACTTCCAATGCCCGGTATCGCTGTCCTCGTTGTCCGAGGAGCTATCTGAAGGAGAGTCGTTTTTCCTGCGGCGTTTGCGCCGTTTTTCCTCGAAGCCTGAGCTTAAGAAGCTTTCGGTCGGGGATATCCGTCCACCTAGTCTGTCATGGACTCTTCTAGATCTAGAAGATCCCTCGTTTGGGGAGTGTTGTCGCCCCAACCTGTCGTGTACTCTGCGACCACCCAATCTGGTGTGGACGTTAGTTCGCTTCTCAATACCTCCTCGTTCCTCCGAGTACTGTGAGACTGACGGCATGCCAAGTCTAGTTCGAGCGCTGGCGCGCTTCTTGTTGTTATCGCGCTCCTCATAGCGCGGAGGGGAAGTTCCCTCGAAGTCAAGTCGACTTCTTAACCTCCTCCTACCTTCCTCTTGTAGGAGTATGTTTAATGTTTCAAAATTTTGGGATACAAGATTTTTCAACATTTTTTCTTGAGGATTTTCCTCCAGCGCAGGGGTGTCGTCCTCCAGGTTAAATATCCTACCCCGATCAGGTGCATTCAGTACTGTGTTGTCCACAGCGATTGCTGCTTGATGAGGGGTAGTGAAGAGGTTGCGCTGGAGATCATCGCTATTTGGAGCCACTGTAGTGGTCTGAGCAGCTACAGCAGGTAACTCCACTGATGGAGGAATCGTGGTAGTTTCCACTTCCTGTTGGCTCGGCGCACTGGTTGTCCCAGTGTTTTGCCTAAGAGGCATATCAGGGTAATTCCTCCTTGAAGGATCGTTTCGCGTCTTATCCAGTTGCGGAGTCCGCTGGCTTGTGTTCTTATGTTTCGTCATTCTAGTTCTTAGTGTTTGGGTCCCACGGATGGCGCCACTTGTTGATACAAAAGTTGGGCGTTCCTTGTTTGGGTTCCTTCATTCGTAACAATTGGATGACATGAGGGTGGAAACGAGCCGAGCCGACGCCCGAGCTCGCCAGAGCTCGAGCTCGGGCTCGTTATATAATACAAGCTCGAGCTCGGGCTCGAGCTCGGTCGAGCCGTATATTTGTAGCTCGAGCTCGGCTCGGTGAAAATTTCAAAACTCGAGCTCGGGGGCTCGAAGCTCGGACTAATTTATATATGTGTTAAAGAAAATAAAGTTGCAAATAGAGCTCGGCCTTAATTTACATAAGGCTCGAGCTCGTTTACTACTTTTAAGCTCGTTTATACGTATAGAACAATATATTATTACGGATATATTCAAAAGGCTCGTTTAGGCTCGCGAGCCTACTCGAAGCTTTTTTATTAGAGCCGGGCTCGAGCTCGATATTAAATTGAGCCTAAACTTAGCTCGACTCGGCGCAAGCTCGTTTAGCTTCGGGCTCGTTCGAGGCTTTTTACCGAGCCGATCCCGAGCTTTGCACGGGAGCGGCTCAGCCGTTTCCACCCCTAACGATGACATTGCTGAGACCTGCGCACTAAGAAAGCAACAAACACCGTTAGGATTATCGAGGGATTGTTTCCCCCGATTATCCTCCGGCGTGAGAGTAAGTAATCGTAGTTAGGGTTGTGAAGAGTTAAGGTTCTATGTAAGTCGTACCTTTTGCGAGGGTTAGGGTGCCCTCTATATATAAACACGAATCCTTATTGGTTTCGTGTTCTGCAAACCATGGTATGTCCCGCGTATCGCGGGTATTTGATATACATCCTATAATTAGGAGATATCGTTTATTCACATCCCTAAATAAGCATTGGGCTTGGGCCTCGTGGGCCAAAGCCGTCTAATTGGTAGTCCAATTAGTATGAAACTGGCCCACATGTAGTGGGCTTGCGTATGAGTATTGTTTACCAAACGGGTTCATGACCCGGTGTAGACTATACGTCATCACTTACTACACTCACTTACACATCACACATTTTTGCTTAAGGATGGTATTGCTGTGTGTGTGATATATATATATATATATATAGATTTGCGTTCATGTGGTGTACAAGTTTAAAATAGATAAAATAGGTACATATGTGGACCGTTGGATCAGACTTGATAGATGAGATCAAAATAAATAATGTTAATTAATTAGATATTTACTAGAAGGGTATTATAGTAATCTTTATTTTTCTTTTTTTCATTTTAATCCCATCTTAAATGCCAACAATCCCTACTAATTAGTTCAATTTCCATGGATTGAAGAATAGTCATCCGTCTAGTTGATCTGATGATGTGGTATATTTATTTGATTTGAGCATGGTTGATTTTTGTTATGATCTTTTTCTTTGAGAAAATGTTACTTTTGTTCAATATATGAGAAAAGTCCTGCTTATGTGTACTACTCCATCAAAATTAAAAAGTCTAATAAAAAATGTATCATTTTAGGTTTCAAGCTGAGGTCAAGATTTTTTTTGAAGCAATATGTGGTGAGGTAAGGATAGTGCTCGTATTTTTTTTCCGGGTTAGTACTTTATTTGGGAGTACTATATGTTGAAATTCTCGCGAAGGTCTTTCGTATCAGGATTTTGAGAGATCATGTTCAATTGTTCATTCAACACACATTACTTTTTTTTAATGATGGTAAGTTCTAATTTTATTTGCAATGCTGAGAACAGATTCAGTAACCATTGTTTTTCATGTTGGTAGTTATTGTATCGTGATGGATGTTTTATCTTCACGATGGCGGATTTCTTCTAGTTTTGTGAGTTTGGTCATTCATGGTTATTTAGTTTTAGAGTTGATTAATTGTTGTATCAAAGATGGGACTTGTGCCCATGTCAATTTTTTTTTTAATTGGTTACGTAGTATAAACATGGTATTATGGGGCAACCATGATGAATTTTCAAGATTTTCACGTAAGTGGTGGCTGTAAACTCCTAGTCAACAACTGTGGCCCTAAAGTTAACCCAAAATATTATAGTATTCTTTTTTTCAACAAGCCCACGTCAATTTATGAATTTGTAGGCTTTTAGATATATTTGTATACTTATTGTCAAAGAGATAGTAACTGTACGTGTACTATGTATCAATGGGTTTCTAGGTAAGAATGTGTACGTGTACTATGTATCAATGGGTTTGTATCAATGGGTTTCTAGATATACTAAATGTACGTGTACTATGTATCAATGGGTTTCTAGGTAAGAATGTGTACATGTACTATGTCAAAGAGAGTAACTGTACATGTACTAACTGTACGTGTACTATGTATCAATGGGTTTCTAGGTAAACATATTAGTGTGTCACCGCAAATGTAACAAAAAATTTATTGTGTTTCAAGAAACTTCACTAAAGATGTGTCACAAAAAATTGTTAAAAAATTTAGTATGACACTAAAATTTATTATGAAACTAAGTGTGTCAGACGGCATAATAATGTATCAAGAAAACTAGCGTGTCATAAAAAAAATATTGTGTGACAGTATCAAAAAAAGTATCATGTTTTCTTCTATTAAAAAATAGGCAAGTATCAATATAATATTGTGTATCATGTAGTTTACTAAAATTTAAGTCAACCGTTGATTTATTTGTATTTGTTCATGTGTATTAGTAGGTCGAAGCAAATGAAAAGGAGACAACCCTGAAATGTAAAATAAAAATAAAAAAATAAAAATTCAAACAAAATGTTGCATCAATAGTTGGACGGAAAAAAGAAAGACAAAAAATCATGTAAGAATATAAAACCGAAAAAAAGATAAGCAGAAATTTAATGGAAGAACGTGGGAGTGTACATAGATATCTCATGTGGCTTAAAAAAATGACACTCACAATTCAATGAATTACAATACTGCCATTATTATTACTTATTTAATTAGAATTAAATCTCATCTAAGATGGTACATTCAACGGTCCAGATTAGTGCCTATTGTTTTCTATTTTAAGAGTGTACACCACAATAACGCCACCCTATATATATATATATATATATATATATATATATATATATATATATATATATATATATATATATATATATATATATATATATATATATATATATATATATATATATAGGGTCACGTTCAATGCAGAACCATGTTTTTGTACAGAACTACTATGGACCAATGAGAATTTAGTTATTTTTAAATCTTTTTATTAAATTCAGAAGGGCATAATAGTAAAACATAATTTTTATTTTCTTTTTTGATTTTTTTAAATAAAAAACGTTTTTAAGACCCCTGATTTTTGGGGATTTTTTTTTCCCTTAGCATGCATGTTTCTAGAAAGTCAATGTGCATATATGTTTCTTTTAAATATTGTAAATTTAGACGTGCTTTTATTGAACAATAGTTTAAACTTCAAATGCGTTTTACTTGAAAATGTAATTGCACAGGTGTTTTTGCCGCTTCTTAAATAAAAAAGAAAAACATAAATTATATTCGTAACCTTTAGATTTATTACAAACCAAGAACGTAATATAAAACATGAATTTTTATATCAAATGAAATATAAATCAAATGTATCATTTAGAATATACATATGCCGCCTTATAAGAACATATGTGCACAAAACATATGTATTTGAAGATTCTCATCAGATTCTTTCGAACATGTGGGCACGTCTTCCAAGAACATACATGCACACCTTCCAAGAACATATATGTACTTCCAGTTTCTCATCAAATTCGTTAAAACATATGTGTGCGCCTTCAAAGATCATATTGTCACGCCTAAAAAAAATAATAGTCAAGATTAAATACTTTTAAAATATCACAATAACATAATACACATGCCCAAGCTTAAACTAGCAAACACAATTAAACAAAAGGCTATTTTAAATTTAACCATATGCACACCCTTTTATTGATTCATATCGGGCATAAAACACATATGCACCATTTTAATTTATTTTTACCAACCATAAACATATATGCACCATTCCCTAAACACGTATGCACCGTTTCTTAGTACTATTTCAAATGACTACTTCTATATACGCTAATTCGTTTTAGGCCTTGTTTGGCTAAGCTTATTTAGTGGGCTTAGGCTTATTGGCTTACGGCTTATATAAGCTAAGCTTATAAGCTCATGTCAGTGTTTGGATTAGCTCATGGTTAATAAGCTCATAAGCTCAAAAGTGTTTGGTTGGGCTTATGTTGGTAAATGATTAAAAATGACATTTTTAAAGTATTTTGATGGGCATGATGTCTTTAGTGATGATGGATAGAGATCAGTTTTTGATAACAGCGAGTTGAGGTGGAAAGTGGAATGGAGGAGATGAGGTTAAAAATGTAAATTCATATGTAAAGACTTATATAAGCCAGGTATGTCATAAAAAAGCCTCACTTTTGTGGCTTATCAAAACCCCCATAAATAAGCTTATAAGCCCACTTAAATAAGCTTAGCCAAACATTTGATTTGAGCTTATGAGCTTATATAAGCTAATAAGCTCATAAGCCCACTAAATAAGCTTAGCCAAACACCCCCTTAAACTATTTCAAACATTATAGTGATCCAAAATGAATCAAAGATACTTAAATTAATAAAAAACAATAAAAAATGAATCAATACTTGAGAATATCCATGAGGTATTCGAAATCTTATCCTATATCATAAAAATATTAGTAAAAAACAAACAAAGACTCTAAACTCTAGTTCTCGGTAAAATGAAAGTAACGAAATAAGTGAAAGTGGGCATTACTTCAAGCAGAATATACTAGATTCATGTATGAACTAAGACTAAACTTATTCACTTTTACTTGTCAAACATAATAAAATAACGAATCAATTCACAAACCAGTGATAACCAACGAATGACAGCACCATCGTCATCTTCCTCCAACCCACCGTCGACATAAACCACAAAAGCCCGACGTCATCCTCGTCCTCCAACCGCTTGACCCTCCACCAATAGTTGATGATGAAACAAAATTAATTTACCAATAGAATATAAAAAAAAAAACAAAGAAAAAAAAAAAGACGATGCACTTAACAGACATTGTGATGGTGGCTTAGCTGGTGGTCGGATCCATTCGAACAGCCGGCGGCGCTGGTGGTGATAGGATTTTGGAGGTTAAGAGGAAAATAGTATGTGATGTTTAAGATCCGGAGAAAGAAAGAGAGAAAGAGGGGGCAGTTAATTTTATTTTATTATTATTTTTTTTTGGTTTACCAATTATTTAGGGATGAGCAAAATACCTAAACTGCCCTTTATCAATTTTCTTTTTTAAAAATAAGCAGTAAATATTTACAAAAATGCCATCTTGCATTGATATGATGTACATCATGCATTATTATGAGTAAAAAGACTGGTTCTATAGGTTCTGTACAAAAAAATGGTTCTGCATTGAACGCTACACTCAGGGGCGGAGCCACCTTGTAGGTAGTGGCGGGAAAGGCCCCCAATAAAGCTTCACGTGAACAACTAAATCAATAGAAAAACTGGCTAAATTAGATGTAGACGGTGGAGTGCCCTCAACATAGACGGTGGAGTAATTTAATCTTGAAAGTTATCTTTTTCTAGGTCGACTGTTAGTAGGAATATGAAAAGCTAAGGTTGGAAGGACAAGGAAGAAGAAAGTGGGTTGGTACTATTAAATATAGTATCATTTAATATCTACTCCATGTGTAATTTAATTAATTTATCATTTTTCATATAGAAATTGTATTTCTTAATTTATTAGTACTATTTACAAATATGTGAGCCTTTTAAGTTTTAACTTCTTACCTTTGTGGCCGGCTTATGTCTCGTAGCCCTACTGGCTTTCTTTTTATTAAGATGTTTTTTTTTTTAGTTCATAATTAAGTCTCAATTTTTAAGTTTGCGTTTCTTCTTCAAATAATTATGCTACAAAAACATACATACTAGAGTGTATGGGCATATGTAGGCTGTGTCCAGATTTATAAGTTGTTTAGGCACTTTGATACAACGGCAATATATAAGCATGTGTTAACCGATTAATTGACCCGACCCTGTTATAAAGTTTTCATTTAAAACAGACATTTACCCGATTTCAAACCATTTATCCATTGGCCATGTGCCCTCCTTTAATAGATATTTCCCAATGCTCGCCGCCATTTATGATATAATAGTATATATATATATATATATATATATATATACCGAATTATACTATACCATATATTAATTAGACCGTACTAATACTTACATACCTAGGACTATACTAAGGATATATATATATAGTATATAACCAAAACTTAAAAAAATCTAACCCAAAACCTAATAACCGCCTAATTAACTAACTTTAATTTAGTCCGGTTGGAATCCACGTGATTTGCACGTGACCCTGTGAAAATGAAAAAAGAAAGACGATGAACAGGTGAGAATTATAAATATAATCCTAATTATAAG